>JAKCPB010001279.1:0-153661 GCA_021442155.1 Cymbidium sinense
TTTTAAAATAAGGATATTAGTTGAAATATAATTATAACTAACAAATAAAATAATTTTTTTATAAATTTTATTTTGATAAAGAAACTTGATTTATAATAGATCTAGCATATACTCTAAAATTCTAGAAATAATTTATTTTATTTTAAACAAAATGAAGCTTTTAATTAGTGAAACTATTCACAAAATACTTACATACAATTAGTATATGATAGATTTAAGTAGACTAGTAAGTTTTTAATAAATTCAAAGCATGTAGCATGCATTCATTATTAAAATGAGCTAATGTTTGAAAAGTCATAATAGATTTAATTTTAATCAAACATGGGTCATGTAACCTATCAAATTAAAGAAAAAAATACCAAGAATTCGTTTGAGATTAAATCAGATATAAATTCATTTATTAAAAAATGACTATGGCTAAAATGCAAAATTCCATAAATTTTTGTTAATTTTGAGATATGACATTTAAATATTATGATATAATTTATATATAATCATACATATGTTAGTTATCATATAAATTTAAAGGTAGATTAAAATATTTAATTATATTAAGTATATAAACTAATTACACTTAATAGTCATAATTTATTAGCATTTTTTATTATTTTGACAATTCAAATGCTATGTATGAAACATATAATTGACTATTAATAAGATAGAAATTTATATAAATTAACCTCATAATCATTATTTAAAATAAATAAAAAATAATATGTTAAGTTGTGAGCAAATTGATTCATGCCAATGAACTCATATGAATTTCTAAGAATGCATATAATAAAAATATTGTATCTTGGGCTTCACATTATCCATTTTGATCTATCTTTCATTCTTCTATTCTTACTATTTTTTAAAACATATTGTGAGATGTATTGGATATGTAATTAGCAATTAATATATCTCAAACACATAAAACATGCATTAGAACATCCAAGAATTCGTTTGTTATCATCAAAATTGATTGGATTGAACATGAGGCTCACTATGCCAACAATCTCCCCCTTTTTGATATTGAAAAACTAATGTTAGGTATTGATTTTGATGAAGGTGCAAATTGACCTTTCATCATTATTTTTGAAAGAAATTTCTCTTATAAAAATTTCTCTTCGAAATAGATTTAATACTAACCAACATTTTACTCTTCTCCCCCTTTTGACAACATCAAAAGTGAGCAAAATACATATAATTTTAGGATCTAACATTACAAGCATGCATCTTAAAGTACAGAAACATTCTTCTGGTAATGGTTTTCTAAAAATATCTACAATTTGTTAATCGATACTAATGAAATTAATATTAACATCACCTTTCAAAACATGATCCCTAATAAAATGATGTCCAATTTCTATATGCTTGGTTTGTGAGTGCTAAATAGGATTTTTGGTCAAACTAATAGAACTAGTATTGTCAAACTAGACTAGAATATGATCTTGCTTAATACCAAAAGCTTTTAATTATTATTTTAACCAAAGGACCTGAGCAACCCAGCTACCAACAGCTATGCACTCAACCTCAATAGTGGATAAAGCTACAAAATTTTATTTCCTAGATGACAAAGACACAAATGATGATCCTAAAAATTGACATGTGCCTGATGTGCTTTTTATATCTACTTATATCTAGCAAAATCAGGATTGAAATAAGTAACCAAATCACATGATAAAGTATTTTTAAGATACCATAAATCTAACTTAGTAGCCTGATATTATGTTTGTTGTTTGTTTGTGTGCTCATTTTTAGGCCAACCCAAAAGAATCTATTTTAACAGCAAGGTATAAAAGTGAACCTATCATACTCTTATAAAGCTTTTGATCAACAGATTTTCCTAATTCATCTAAATCCAATTTTGTAGGTGGGCTTATAGGAGTTTTACTAGAGTTAAAACTTTTCATGTCAAACCTCTCAAGAAATTCATTTGTGTACTTGGTTTGATAAATGAATGTGCCATTTTCTTGTTCACTTGAAGACCTAAGAAAAAATTAAGTTCTCCCATCATACTCATTTCAAACTCTTTGGACATCAAAGATGAGAACTCATGGCACAACGATTCCTTTGTACTTCCAAATAATATATCATCTACATACACTTGTACCATAATCAAATCATCATCTATGCTCTTATGGAATAAGGTGGTATTTACTCTGCCTTTATAAATCCATGATCTATCAAAAAGTTATTTAACCTATCATACCAAGCACAAAAGCCTGTTTTAAACCATATAAGGCTTTCTTTAATTTAGACACATGATTTGGACAATAAGGCTCTCAAATCCATGTGGTTTCTCTACAAATACATCTTGGTCAATAAATCCATTCAAAAATGCACTCTTGAAATCCATTTGAAAATTTTTAAAATCCTTAAAATAAGCATAAGCAAGGAGTAATCTAATAACTTTTAGTCTTACTACAGGTGCAAAATATTCTTCAAAATATATACCTTCAACTTGTGTGTATCCTTATGAAACTAACCTAGCCATATTTCTAACAATACAACTTGAATCATCTAGCCAATTCTTAAAGACCCATTTTGTTCCAATGACATTTTGATCTTGGGGTCTTGGAACTAATTCCCAAAAATCATTTCTTACAGATTGATTCAACTCCTCTTCCATAGCAATAATCCAAAAATTATCTTTTAATGCTTCTTCTAAATTTTTAGGTTCAACCTTAGATAAAAATGCTAAATGATCTACAACCTCTACTATGTCTTACGGTCATAACTCCTTTTGAAGGATCTCCTATAATTAGTTCCTTTGGATGATTTTATTATATTTCCATTCTTTAGGCAATGAATCATCCACATTATCTTCTGAAGATATTTTCTTAAAATTATCAATCCCTTCATCAATCACTTCATTTCTAATGGGATCAATTAAATTTTCATCAAAAATAACATGTATTGATTCTTCTACAATGAGTTTTCTCTTCTTGAAAACTACATAAGCTCTACTAGAAAGAGAGTATCCTAAGAAAATACCATCATATGATTTGCAATCAAACATACCTAAATGCTCTTTTCCATTATTTAAAATAAAGCATTTACATCCAAATACATGAAAGTGTTCAATCTTAGGTTTCTTTCCAAAAAAAAAATAATTCATAGGGTGTCTTCTTTAAAATTAGTCTAAAATAGATCCTATTCATCACATAACATGCTGTATTTACTACTTCTGCCCAAACACATTTTAACAATTTATACTCATCAAGCATAGATCTACTTAATTCAACTAATATTCTATTTTTTCTCTCCACTACTCCATTTTCTTGGGGCATTCTAGGTGCAGAAAAATTATGTCTAATCCCATGTTCATCACAATAATCCTCAAATAATTTATTTTCAAATTCACCACCATGATCAATTTGAACCCTATTAATCCAAAAGCCTTGTTCTCTTTGAATATATCTAGAAAACTTTCTAAACTCACCAAAAACATCATCCTTGTAAGTTACAAAAACCAATATATCTAGAGAAATCATTAACAATCACAAAACCATAATTTTTCCACCTTATCTAGTGTTAATTGAACCATGTGCAACAATTCTAGAGGTCTAGAAGTAGAAACAATTTTTTACTTTTAAATGAGCGTTTAGAATGCTTACCATGAATACATGCATCACAAACATAGTTTGAATGAAAATTTAATTCAGGCAATCCAACTATTAAATGAAGTTTAGCAATTTTATTGAGTGTGTGCATGTTAATATAACATAGTCTCCTATGCCATAACCATATATCATCGTGAGTGCTTATAAAATAAAGTAAATTCAAATTCACATCATGAAAGCTATCTAAATCAATGACATAAATATTTTTATGTCTTTGTCCTACTAACAAAACATTTTCATTATTTTTATAATGCATATGATGCATGAAATACTACATTCAAACCTTTATCACATAATTGTCTAATATATATTAAATTATGTTTTAAACTTTCTACTAGAAAAATTTTATCTAAAGTGATAGAATTCTTATAGATAGAACCAATGCCAATGATCTTTCCCATTGCATTATCTCCATATGTAACAAATCCTCCATCACTTGATTCTAAAGTTATGAATTTATCTTTATCTCCCGTCATATGTCTTGAACATCCACTGTCCAAGTACCATATGCCTTCTTTGATTTTCTTTGAAGGCATTCCTATATAAAAAATCACATGTTAACTTTTGAAACCCAAACATGTCTGGGTCCACATTCTAAATTTGAAGCAAGATATCTAGCATGTGTGGTTTGTGTAGTGCTTGTACCTTTTGGTACCCATACATAAGATGATTGCTTAGTGTTTCTAAATTTATGTGCACAATAATCAAATGAAATATGCCCTTTTCTATCACAATAGTTGCACCAAACCTTAGTGTTTGCATATGGCTTAGCATGATATTATAAGGTATATGAGTGGAATGTGTATGATGCCAATAATTTTTATTAAATATTTTATTTGATGAAGCTTTATAATGAACTTGTGATTTCAAACATAATTCTAATCTTGCTTTTAATAAGATACTATCTCTTTCAAGTTTACATACAAGTAAGGAACAATTTAATAAAAAATTATTTTTACTTTTTAAATTATCATATTCATTTTTTAAATACAAAAATGTATATCTAAATTTTTATGTTCTTTTTCTATGGTTTTGTATTTTCTTTTTAATTTTTTATATTCAATAACTAAATCATTAAAAGCATCATCTAATTCATCATAAGATATATCATTACATACCTCTTGAGAATCTAAGTCAGATCCTCCATTTGCCATAAGACATATGTTGACCTCTTCATCGGATGAGCAAGTACTTGATTCATTTGAATATGGATTGGCCCATAAAGCCTTCTTCTTCTTCTTATGGTACTTTTTCTCCTTCATATTTTTCCTTCTTTACACATTAATCTCTTTGCTTTTTGATTCAACAAGTTCTGGACAATCACCTCTTATGTGTCCAGGCTTTTTACAATGGTTGAAAATGATCCCTTCACCTGTAGAAAATTTCTTAGTTTGAAATTTATAGTTTTTAAATTTTTTATATCTTTGATTCTTCTTCCTTAGAAATTTCCCATGCCTTTTGGATAGCATGACCACCTCATAACTATCACCATCCGAGCTTGTTGTGTTATGCTCATCACTGTCATCAACTTGTAATGCAATGGCTTTTCCTTTCTCCTTCTCCCTTTTTGTTGAGTTATCCATCTTATCCCTTTGAGCAATAACCTATTCATGTGCTATCAAAGAACCTAAAAGTTGGTCAAGTGGATAAGTAGATAAATCTTTAGCATCACTAATAGCTTTTACTTTACCTTACCATTCTTTTGGAAGACATCTAAGAATCTTATGGGCTAAGCCTTGATTCCTATATATTTTTCCAAGAGAATGTAACTTAATTATTTTCATGAATCTAGTATACATATCGAAATAGATTGAAGGATACATATGAAATAACTCATATTCATGAATAAGTTTGTTTATGTGAACATCTCTAACTTCACTAGTTACTTCATAAGTTATAATGAGTTTTTCCCATATTTCTTTTGATGTACTTAACATAGAAATTTTCATGTAATCATCAGGTAATAAAGCACAATGTAAAGTATTACAAGTCCTAGCATTTAATTCATCAAGTTCTCTTTCAGCTATAGTCCATTCCTCAAAAGGTCTTTCTACTTTAATTCCATTTACTTCTACTGTGGGTGTTCATGTGTCAACATATACCACATCAGTTCATCTTGACCTCTTAAAAATGTACTAATTTTATTTTTCCAATAATCAAATGGTACACTATCTAAAAGTGGAGGTCTATGAGTGATCTCACAATTTATATATGATAAAATATATCTCTCAAAAATATATCTCTCACAAATATACCAAGCTATCCAATTCAAAAAGTGATCTCACAATTTATAAATGATTACTTTATTACTTACTAATTTGGCAAGATAGAATGCTCACTTAATTTTGATAAAAAAATATTAAATAAATATCTTAAAGTGATCTTACTAAGATGTTTATGTTATTATAATTTGTACATTAAAATAAAAATGATTTCAAAATAAATTCACAATAGTCTATTGCATAATAAATTAAATTTCAACAAGGAATAATTTTAAGTTTAAAAGAAACTATAACTAGTATGTATATAATAGTGTAAGTAAGATTAACTTTCAACTAAACTTTCTTTTTCTTAATTGTTAAACAATGAAAACAACAAGCTTTACTATATTTCAAAGATAAAATTTTAAAATAAAGGACATTAGTTGAAATTTAATGATAAGTGACAAATAAAATAATATAATTTTTTATAAATTTTTATTTTGATAGAGAAACTTGATTTATAATAGATCTAGCATATACTCTAAAATTCAAAAAATAATTTATTTTATTTTAACCAAAATGAAGCTTTTAATTAATGAAACTAATCACAAAATACTTAAATAAAATTAGTATATGATAGATTTAAGTAAAGTAATAAGCTTTTAATTAAAAGAGAGATCTATCAAATATGAAAATAATTTCAGCATAATAACTTAATTTTAAATGCTTAAAATATACTTCTAAAATAGATCTAAGAATAAATGATCTATCAAATAAGACTAATGAAGAAATATTTCAAGAAACCAAAAGAAATTTATAGGATGATAAAAATTTCAACAAGTTGAAATAAATCCTACAAACTATCACAAGAGTGTTTCACAAAAAAATGATTGAAGAAACTTTGATGTGAAAAACTTAGAGTTTGATGTCCAAAGACTAATCCACCAAAAAGTATAAATCGGAAAGAATAAATAGATGGTGAAAATAGTATGAACAACTAAAAAGGGATTAATATCAAGAAAACAAACTCAAGTAATTTGAGAAAGCTTGCTTAGTTGAAGATATTGAAGCTTCCAAACTAAGGATTTGATCTTGCAATATTTGGAGAACACTTGAAAGGACAATCTAAGAATTTTCTCTTAGATTTGTTGGAGGGATTTTGAATTTGAATGAGGAATGCTTTCATGAGAATGAGGGCTATTTATAAGCAAGAAGGTCATTTTAATTATTTTAAAAAATATAGTATTCTAACATCATTTTATCATATAATAATTTAATATTCAATAAAAATATAATTTTTATTAAATAAATATTAAATTCAAACAGCCAAAATTTGACTATTCACATGGGCAAGTAAAAAATAATCAAATATGGCTCTTAATATATTCAAAGCATGTAGCATGCATTCATTATTAAAACTAATGTTTGAAAAGTCATAATAAATAAAATTTTAGTCTAACATGGGTCATGTAACCTATCAAATTAAAGGAAAGAATCCATGGAATCTAGATGAAATCGATATAAATGCTTGATTATAAAATGACTTTGGCTAAAATTCCAATTTCTACATATTTTTGTTAGTTTTGAAATGTGACATTTAAATATTATGATATAATTTATATTTAATCATACTTATGTTAGTTAACATATAACTTTAAAATCAAATTATAATATTTAGTTATATTAAGTATATAAACTAATTACACTTAATAGTCATAATTTATTATCATTTATTATTTTGACAATTCTTATGCTATGTATGAAACATATAATTCAATGTTAATTAGGTAGTGATTTATATAAATTAACCTCATTATAATTATTCAAAATAAATAAAAGTAATATGTTTAAGTTATTAGCAAATTGATTCATGCCAATGAACTCATATGAATTTCTGAGATAGTTATAAATGCATATAACCAAAAATATTGTATCTTAAGCTTCACAATATTCATTTTGATCTATCTTTCATTCTTCTATTCTTGAAATTTCCTCAAACATATGAGATTTATTGGATATGTAATTAGAACTTAATATATGAAATAAATAAAGCATACATTAGAACATCCAAGCATTTATTTGTTATCATCAAAATTGATCGGATTGAACATGAGGCTCATTAATCCAACATCCACTTGTGTCTTAGAAACTTATTGTGTTACTTGGTTGAGGAAATCAAAAAGAAGAAATGTTGAATCTAAATTTGCTCTATTAAATAAAAACCTAAAACCCTAAACTGTAAACTAAAACCTGAATCCTAAACCTAAAACTTGAACCAGACAATTTTCTAGAGCCTTTTATAGTGCTAGTTGAACCTTTGTTGATCCTTTTGGATTGAACTTTTTGGTTTCTCGGGGTTGGTGGTTGCCTTTGGCCCCCTTTTGTGTGGTTGTTTTGTCTTCTAACAATTTGCACTAGCTGCAACTTATGTTTCCTTCAATTGATGGTTTCATTTATGAGCTATTTAGTCATTTGTGGTTGCTCACCATGGTTTGGATTGGTGATTGGTCATTGTTGGGACTTTGGCTTGAGGGATCCTATCTTGGTTGTGTTTGTTATTTCTCTATTAATTGGCATTGGTCAGGTGCTTGCTGATGGTTGGTTCTGATTTTCCCTGGTTTAGAGCATGGACAGGTATTTAGTTAGTCGTTGTTGTTGGTGTTTTGACTTTGTTCTAGCCTCTCTAGGTTATTGTCATTACTTTGTTGTGGTTTTTTTGTGGTTTGGTGCTAAATTTGTGCTTCTCTATTTAATGGTGTTGGACCTAGAACTCTACGGCCTTGAATGTTTGCTTTTATCAAGAATGTTGGCTATGATGGCTTTTAAGTTACTCACCTCTTCTCTCTTGTTGATAGCATAACATATGATTGTAATCCTTCTTTATGAAGTTTGGATGCTCATATGTATTGTTTCCCCTTGAGATGATCCTAACTAAGCCTGAGCCTTCTCTTTCTTAGCTCTCTTTTTTCTTCTCTTTATCTTTATCCTTTTAGACTTTTTTCCTTTGTAGTGTTTTCTTGATTTATTTTACAAGTTGGAACTTTATAGATTGAATGGTCCGCCCACAACCCAAGTGTTGTTCTGTGGATCTTACTTATCATTCTTTCTCAAAGGAATCATAAAACTGTTGACTCATCCTTCTACTATTTTAGGACTTATTTTAGTCTTGGTGTCTTTTCTCTTATGATTTTAGTGATGTATTTGCTCTTTTGTTTTCTTTTCTTTTTCTAATATATTAGATAAGGGTTTAGCTCAGAAGTTTCTCTCGAGCGAGAATTTTAGAACTTTACCTCTTTAATGATACTATATCTTTTCCTTTTATGGTAATAAAATTTTAACTCACTAATCCCAAAAAAAAACTCTAAACCTAAACCCTAAACCCTAAACTACCTAAACCCTAAAACCCTAAACCTAAACATAAACCAAACCAAAACCCTAAACCCTAATCCCTAAACCTTAAACTCTAAACCATAAAACCCTAAACTTTAAACCATAAACAAACCCTAAACCCTACGGCCTAAACACTAAACCCTAGACCCTAAACCCTAAACCTCAATCCATAAACCATAAACCTTAAACCCCAAACCTCAATCCATAAACCTAAACCTAAAGTAATTAAATAAATTAAAAAATAAACTTAAACCCAAAAACTTAATAATAAACCTAAACCTAAACCAAAACCCTATGAATGGGCAGAACATTGATAATGGGAACATCACCATCAACTAAGCTCTATCTAAGTATGGCGGTGGAGGCGAAGGCAGAGGCAGTGATTATCATAATGGTGGTGGGGGATCTGTAGGTATTGGTGGATATGGAGGTGGTGGTTGGAGTAATGGTGGTTATGGAGGCGGGAGGAGTGATAGAGGTTACTGCCATGGTGGTGGTGGAGAGATAGGGATATTATGGTGGATCCACTCGAGAGGCCATCATGGTTCTAATGGCAACTCGAGAAACTCAAGAATGGTTGAACTGATATTCTAAATTTATTTAGGTTTTTTGCTAAATTTATTTTTCTTATTAAAATTGTATTAATAATCGTTATCTATTTTTCTTAATGGGGAAGCTTTGGGCTTCTTTCCTTCTTCCCATGGCTTAAGATAAGGGGATCCTTCATCTCCTGTTATATTTATTATTGATGTTGAGTACATATCTAGGAGCATCAATGAGTTATTCTTAAATAATCCTAATATGTACTATAGAACTTTTGGTGGTCTTCCTTTTTCCCACTTAAACTTTGCAGATGATTTTATTATTTTTTACAATGCTTCTATTCATCATATCAAGAACCTTAAGATTTTCTTAAATAAATTAGGTAGAGAAAGTGGTCTTTCTATCAATCATAACAAAAGCTATTTTATTACTTCTTCAAGTATCTCAAATAATAAAATCATTCAAATTCGCATATCACTAATTTTAAACATCAACACTTACCTATTAAGTACTTGGGTTTCCTCTTTTAAAGGTACATAATGAACCCACCTTTTTGATGAGTTAATTCAAAATTTTAAATA
This sequence comes from Cymbidium sinense, assembly GCA_021442155.1. Taxonomy (NCBI): domain Eukaryota; kingdom Viridiplantae; phylum Streptophyta; class Magnoliopsida; order Asparagales; family Orchidaceae; genus Cymbidium; species Cymbidium sinense. Next base: position 10,324 of record JAKCPB010001279.1, read on the forward strand.
AATTTTTTGTTTGGGAATTCCATTTACTTTCCTTTCATGACAGGCTTACTATTCTTAAAAGCACTCTCAATACAGTCCCTCTTTATTTGATTCAAACTATTATTCCCATAAATTCTACTCTTATCAGAATTGATCGCATGCTTAATAAATATTTTTGGTTGTCTAATGATTCTATTAATAGAATGCATTGGACTTCCTATTATAAATGTTGTGGTCCTTTGGGTGAAGGTGGTCTTGGTTGCAAACCTATTCATGAAGCTATTACTGCCTTCTCATAAGCTCGTGGAATTTTAGAAAGAATGATTGCCTTTGGCCTAATTTATGATGGAAAAAATTGCAAGGTTAACACCCTCTTACGTGCTTATAAAGTTGGTGACTCTCCAGTTTGGAAAAGGCTTTGCTCCATTAAATGGGTTGTTGAATCTTTAATATCTTGATGTATTCATTTGGGTTCTTCTTTTGGCAAGAAAATTGGATTGGTAATGGCTCTATTGACTCCCTTTTATCTACATACTCTACTCGCTATCAAATTTAACTCTTTTGGCTTAATAACTATTATAATAAAAATAACTTGAGAATGACATTCCTATTTCTTTTCTTGACAAGTTTTGCAACATCTATCTTTTCTAATAAAACGATCCAATTATTTTCAAGCTATCTTACAATAGTGATTTCGTTCTTAAAGAGGTTTGGAATTTTATTAGAACACCTCTAATGTTTTCATTAAACTTTGGAACAATATCATTCCCATTTCTTATTCTATTTTAGCTTGGAAGATTTTGAATAACTTCATCCCTATTGATTCCTTACTCTAGCTTAAGGGTTTTATTTACCTTCTAAGTGTTATTGTTGCTTTCATATTGAAAATGTTAATCATGTTTTTGTCAATGCTATTGCTTCCAAACCTTGGATATGCATGATGATTTATTTAGCACTAACTATTTTCATGGCTCTCTTTGTTATATCAACTTCTTGAAGTCTATTTCCATAAAACTTTGATAGGACATATCAAAGTTTTAATTCATATTGCCCATATTTGGTTCATTTGGATGGATAGAAATGATGCAAAATATTGTGGTATCCTATGAACCATAAAAGGATCCTTGCTAGAACTAAAAAAAATGCATGCTTTGTTTAATGCAAATTTAATTAGTAATCTTCACTTTAAAGGTTATAAATTTGTGGCTAAAAAAATATAACTTTGCATGATGATCCTTCCTACAAGAGTATTAGGATGATACATTAGATTAAGCCTAAAGAAAATTTTCTTAGATTAATCTTGATGGTTTTGTTTCCCCAAAAAAATATATCGGTGGAATTCTTAGAGATTTTAAAGGTCATTTGTTCTTTGCCTACCCCTCAAAGCTTACATATTTATGTTGAGCTCATGGCTGTTAACAAAGCTATTGATATTTGTTTAAGTAAAAGACTCTTTAATATTTGCATTGAAATTGATGCTCTTCTTTTACTTTATTTGCTCAATAATAAAAAAATGGGGAATGTTGACTTATCTTATCTTCGTAATCACACTATAAAGCTTCTTTCTCAAGTTTGCTACAAAAATTTTCACATTCTTCATGAAGGTAATGCTTGTGCTGATTTCCTGGCAAATTATGGAGGGGAATTAAATGAACTCACTTTATTTGATAACCATAGCTTACCTAAGCATATCATATGCGGTCAATCTGGATAACACTAGACTACCTTACCTCAGAATTTAACCTTCTGCTATTTTTTTTATCTTTTTGCTATGGTGGTTTTATTCAAACTATTTTTGGGTTGTTTATTTTGTGCTTCCCTCACCAGGAAGAGGTTTTTGCTGTGTTTATTTATATACTTAAATCCCCTTCTTATTAACCCCATTCTGTACTTTATAGACCCTTTCTTGGGTCATAGTGGTTATAATTGATTTCCCTATCCTCTAAGACTGGTGGTTTTCTTTTTGTGGCTCATGCTATTTTTCTTTTCTCACAGAGCTAGTGATTTTTTTAGGGTCTCTTATTGGGTTATGGTTATGCCATTTTTTGCCTACCCCTTTTATTAATGGATTTGGGTTTGCCTCTGGCTTTGGTTGGCTATGGCCTTATTCGAATTGGATTTTTGGCTGTTACGATTGGCTCTACTAGTTGCTGCTATTTGCTTCTTCCAATTTTGTGGTTATTTTGGATGGTTATTTTTTCATGGCTATTGTTGGCCTCTTCTAGCTTGGCTTAGTATTGGATTTTTTTGGTTGTTGATTTTCTCCTTTCCTGGTTTGCCTTGGGGGCTTCTACTAGTTGGTTTTCCCTTTGCCTTGTGGATTGGAGGTAGATGTTCTGGTTGTTGCCTTTTATTTTCTCCTTGTGGTGATTGTCTGCTCTTTAGGAATTGGAAAGTGTATTTTTTCCTCTGGCCTTATTCCTTTCCTTATAATTTTAATGCTTGTGGTTGGGTGGTCTTCCTTGGCCTTTGTCTGGCTGGGTGACAACCATTTTTGTTTCTTGGTTATTTTGGAGATCTCCAGGTGGTATGTGGCTTTGTCATTTGTTATCCTTCTTCTATTTGGTTTGGTTTTATGATTGGGTGGTTATTTTGTTGGGTTGGTTATGGGTGGATGTTGGTGTTTGATGGTTGGTTTAGGTGCTTGGATGGGTTCTTTGGGTTTTTACTCTAGGTTGGTTATCCTCTCTTGGGTGCAGCTATTTTTCCTTTATTTTTGTACCTAGTTTGGGTGTCAATTTTTTTACCGCTCTAATTTCTCATGCTGCTCATCTTGTTGGCTACTGGCTTAGGTGGTTTTATTGGTTATTTTGTTGGTGGAGGATATGAGTTATTGTGGTTTTTTTGGTCCATTTTAGGACTTGTTGTTCAGGGTTAGTTGTTTGAGGGTGTCTTGCCTTGGATGCTTGTGTTGTGGCTTGGTGTTTTGGGATTTATGTTGGCTATTGGTATTGACTCCCTCTGGTTTATTTGGCTCTCCTTATTTCTTGATATTTGCCTTTTGGTTGGTGGTGGTGGATTTGTTATTCTTTTGGCTGCCTTTGTGTTGGTTTTGATGGTAATTTTTGGATACCCTCTTAGCCTCTCTATACTATTGCTTTCCTCTCTCCGTTGCTGCTTATCTCCTACTATTTTGCTATTTGGGTGGAGGTTTTGCCCTTGGATTTGGATTGCTAGTGCTCTTGATATAGTTGTGAGTTGTTTTGCCTTTGGGACTATTTTGTTATGCTAACTTCCTCTTTTTTGTGTTTCTCTTCCTATTGGTGGTGTCTTCGGTGGAGTTACTGCTTTGTTTATTTTAGCTTGGCCACTGATCCTGTTGTAACTTCTAGGATGTTGGCTATAAGTGATTGGTTTATTGTGGGTTTTGGTTGGTGGGTTGGTTGTCTCGGTTGCTATAATCGCTTTTTATCTATTTGTTTAGTGCGAAGGATCACTATGGACTATTTTGCCATGGATGGTTGCTTATATCATGTCTCTGATAGCCTTGATGTTTCCTCATATCTTCTCTCTGGTTGGTAGCATGTTTACTTTATCTTTTTCCCTTGAGCTATGACCATTGCCATTATAGTGTTTTGCAGATTTGTTTTGCAGGTTGGAACTTAACAGATGGAATGATGTTTGCTTAGTCCACTCAAGTACTATTGATGTGGATCTTGCTTATCTTGACTTCTCAAAGGGATCATAAGCTCTGTTGACTAGTCTTTTTACTGCTTTCTTGAGTTATATTAGTCTTATTTTGGGTCTTTTCTCAATTACTTTTAAGTTATTGTATTTGCTCTTTAATTTTTTTTTTCCATTATACTTAGAAGGGGGTTTACCCCTTTTAAGGACATTGTATCCTTTATTTTTATGGTAATAAAATTCTAACTTTCCCTTAAAAAAACCTTAAACACTAAATGCCAAGCCCTGAACCCTAAACCCTAACCTAACCCTAAACCCTAAACCGTAAAAGCTAAAAACCTAAACCTAAACAAAATAAAACCTAAAAAGTAAATAAATAAAAATACCTAAACCAAAATGAAATAAAAAAATAATATAAAATAAAAACCTAAACTAAAACCTAAACATAAACCTAACCTAAACAGAAAATAAAATTAAAAAATAAAAACTAAACTAAAAATAAAATAAATAGAAACCTAAACTAAACTAAATAAAATAAAAAACAAACCTAAACTAAAAAATAAAATAAACCTAAAAGAAAATAAAATAAAAACCTAAACCTAAAAAATAAACCTAAAAATAAATAAAAAATAAAACCTAAACCCCAAACAAAAAACCTAAACCTAAAATAAATAAATAAAATAAACCTAAACTTAAACTAAAATAAATAAAAACCTAAACCTAACTGAAATAAACTAAATCAAAACCTAAACTTAAACTAAATAAAATAAAATGAACTAAAATTAAACCTAAACTAAAAAATAAAGCTTTAAAATAATCCTAAAATAAAAACCTAAAGCCTAAACCTAAGAAAAAAAAACCTAAACCTAAACCTAAAAATAAAAAATAAAACCTAAGCCTAAAAATTAAAATAGAAATAAAACTAAACTTAAAAATAAACCTAAACCAAAACCTAAACCTAAAAAATAAACTAAAATAAAAAACCTAAAGTAAAATAATAAATGTAAAATAAAAAACTAAATTAAATAAAAATAAAATAAATCTAAATAAAATTAAAAAATAAAATAAACTAAATTAAATAAATATAAGTAAATAAACTAAATAAACTAAATAAAACTAAAGCTACTAGTTTACATAATTAAAAAAAAAAACCTAACCTAAAATAAACCCTAAACCTTAAACCCTAAACCCTAAAACCTTAAACCCTAAACCCTAAACCCTAAACCTAAAAACTTAAACCCCAAAACCTACAACCCTAAACCATTAATCCTAAACTCCAAATCCTAAACCATAAACCCTAAACTCTAAAAACCTAAACCTAAACTAGATAAAACCTAAAAATAAAATAAATAAAAATAAAATGAGAACCGAAACTAAAACCTAAACCTAAATCTGAACCTAAACCTAAACTTAAACTTAAACTGAGAAATTAAATAAATTAAAAAATAAAAAATAAACTAAAATAAAATAAATAAACATAATTAAGAAAACCTAAACCTAAAACAAACCCTAAAGCCTAAACCCAAAACCTTAAACCCTAAACCCTAAAACCTTAAATCCTAAACCCTAAATCCTAAACCCAAAAGCATAAACCCTAAAACCAAGAATCCTAAACTCTCAGTACTAAACCCCAAACCTCAAATCTTAAACCTTAAACCCTAAAAACCTAAAAACCTAAACTTAAACTAAATAAAACCTATAAATAAAATAAATAAAAAAAGCTGCTTAAATAAAATAAAATAAATTAAAAACTTAAACTAAAACCTAAACCAAATCTAAACCTAAACCTAAACTTAAACCAAAAAAATAAAATAAAATAAAAAATAAAGACAAAATAAAAATAAAATATATAAAAACCTAAATAAAACTAAAATATAAAATAAACCTAAAAATAAAAAAACCTAAATTAAATAAAAACTAAACACAAAATAAAAATAAAATAAACCTAAAATAAAGTAAAATAAAAACTAAACAATAACCTAAGCCTAAAAAATAAACCTAAAAATAAATAATAAATAAAACTTAAACCTTAAACTAAAAAAACCTAAACCTAAAATAATCAAAATAAAATAAACCTAAACCTAAACTAAAATAAGTAAAACCTAAACCTAAACCTGAAATAAACTAAACCTAAACCATAAACTAAATCAAATAAAATTAACTAAAACTAAGCCTAAACCTAAACTAAAAAAATAAAACCTAAAAATAAACCTAAAATAAAAACCTAAAACCTAAACCTAAAACTAAAAAATAAAACTTAAACCTAAAAAACTAAAATAAAAATAAAACTAAAGTAAAAAAACAAACATAAACCTATAATCTAAAAATTAAACTAAAATAAAAAACCTAAAATAAATAAAGTAAACTAAATAAAAGTAAAAAAAATAAACTTAAATAAAAATAAAAAATAAAATAAACTAAAATAAATAAAAGATAAAATAAATAATCCTAAACCTACCAATTTACTTAATTTTAAAAAAAAAATCCTAAACTTAAAATAAACCCTAAATCATAAAAAAAACCTTAAACCGTAAACTTAAACCATAAAACCCTAAGCCTTAAACCCTAAACCCTAAACCCTAAACACAAAAAAACCATAAATCCTAAACCGTAAACCCTAAACTAACATATACCCTTAACCTTAAACCCTAAACTAACCCTAAACCATAAACCCTATACTCTACAACAAAAACAAAAACAACAAGCCTTAATCCCACTAAGTGGGGTCGGCTACATGAATCCTTCATCTCCATTATGTCCTATTATGTGTCAAATTCTCATTTAATTCAAGTATACTCATTTCATTTTAATACATCTTAACCAAGTCTTTTAGGTCTACCTCTACCTTTCTTAACATAAGGCAAATCGCATCTACTCTAACCGAAGTCATCAGCGTGACTCTTTATGTAAAACCATCTAAGGCAACTCTATCTAATCTTATTTGCCACTAGAGCTACTCCAACTTTTCCCGAACATACTCATTTTGCATTTTATCTTTAAGAGTAAAGCCACTCATCCACCTAAGCATCGTCATCTTTGTAACACTTAACTTATTCTTATGCTTCTCTTTTATTGGCCAAGATTCTACACTATAAGTCATTGCAGGTCATACCACCATCTTATAAAATTTTTCCTTAAGTTTAAGTGGAACTTTTCTATCACACAAAAGGCCAGATGCATTCCTCCACTTCAACCATCCAACTTGAATTCTACTAATAACATCTCCATCTATTTAACCATCATTTTTAATAATAGAGCCAAAATATCTGAATCACTCACTCTTATTAATGACTTGTTTACCTAATATCACAACACAATCACTAGAACTTCTACAACTAAAATTACACTCTATATATTCAATTTTAGATCTATTTAAATGAAAACCTTAAGACTCTAAAGTTGACCTCCATAATTCAAGTTTTTCTTGGACTCCCTCTCTAGTCTTATCAATAAGAAGAATGTCATCAGCAAAAAGCATACACCAAGGTACATCTACGTGTAAATGTCTAGTAAGAACATCCATAACTAAAGTAAAAAAGATAAGGGCTTAAAGTTGATCCTTGATGTAATCCAATTGAAATAGAAAAATATTTTCACTTAAACCCTAAACCCTCAAAAACCTAAACCATAAAGCCTAAACACTAAACCCTAAACCTTAAACTTAAACTTATTTTCAATTTTTGGCCTAAGCTGGGTTATGATTTTTACATCTAGCTTTTGGGTTAGCCTAGTGGTTGTTACCTAGTGGTTCATATCTTTCCAGCATGGGTTGGCTTTGCTTTTTGACCTGGTGGCTACTGTCTTATATGCCTTGTTACTCTGGTTGCTAGTGGAGGAGATGGTTTCTGCTCTGGCTTTATTCTATTTTTTGCACTAGTTAGTTTTTTGGCTCTCCTCTTGAACATGAATTACATTTTGCTAGTTTTTGATGGTTGGATGGGTGGCCTTGCTAGTGGGAACTGTTGTTGGCTATTGCCTTTCTGAACCTTCTTTTGTAGAATTTTCTAACTACTTTTTTGGGTTTTCCTCCCAGTTCCTTATTGTTTATTACTAGATCCTTCTTTTGTCTTGGTTTTGCATTTGGTAATTCTCCTGATATTAGCCTCTACTAGGTGCATTGTTTGTAACACATTTTGCATTATTATTATGCTTCTTGTCGGGTTAGTTTTTATTTCTAGGTAAGTTTGGTTTTTTAGCAAGTTCTGGCTAGCTACGGTTGTTACCTTTCTATGGTTTCTGAGCTTCTTTTGGACTTCTATTGTATGGTGCTTTATTAGTTTTCTACTTTACCTTGGCTACTAGGGATGCTTCCTTTATTGGTTACTTATTATGGGATATTCTCTTGTGGTTGCCTTACGGGTGATTTACGTAGCTGGTTTGGTTAGAGAACTTTTAGTTGTCCTTGGAATCTTGGTTGGTTGATTTTTTTTCCTTGTTGGTCTTTTCCTTATTCTTGGACAATTTGTTGGAGCCTTTTCGTATAGTAACCTTTATTGATCTTTTGATTAGACTTTTGGTTTCGGTGGTTAGTGGTCCTTTGGCCACCTTTTGTGTGACTATTTTATCTTCTGTGAATTTGCAATGGATGCAGCTTATGTTTCCTTTAGTTGATGGTTTCATTTCTGAGCTGTTTAGTCATTTGTGGTTGCTCACCATAGTTTGGCATGGTGACTGCTACTTGTTGGAACTTTGGCTTAAGGGATCCTATCTTGGTTTTGTGGGCTATTTCTCTATTAATTGACATGAGTCTGGTGCAAGCTGACTGCTATTTCTAGGTTTTCCCTTATTTGGAGCTAGGATGGGTATTTGGATAATGGCTATTGTTGGTGTTCTGACTTTGTTCTAGCCTCTCTTTGGGTTATTTTTGTGGTTTTTGTTTGGTGGTTTCTTGCTAACTGGTTACTGGCTGGTTGCCCTTTGTTAAATGGTGTAGGATCTAGAACTCTATAAACTGCTGACCTTGGAGGTTTGTTTATATCAGGTATGCTAGCTATAATGGCTTTATTGTTACTCACCTATTCTCTCTGGTTGGTAGCATTACATATGATTGAAACCCATCTTTATGAAGTTTGGTTGTTCATATGTATTGTTAACCCTTGAGATGATCCTAACTGAGCTTGAGCTTTATCATTCTCAGCTCTCTCATTTTCCTCTCCTTACTCATATCCTTTTCAGCTATGATTTTTTCCGTTGTAGTGTGTTGCAGATTTCTTTTACAGGTTGGAAATTTATAGAGGGAATGGTCGACTCCAACCCAAGCTGCTATTCTGGATCTTTCTTATCTTGCTTTGTCAAAGAATTCATGAACTATTGTTCATTCTTTTATTATTTTAGGATTTATTTTAGCCTTTCTCCTGTGTCTTTTCTCTTATGCTTTTTATTATATTTGCCATTTTATTTTGTTTTCTTCTTCCAATGTACTTAGATGGGAGTTTAGCCCTTTAGGTTTCTTGTAGCTCTAAGAGGAGTAGAATTTTAGAGCTTTACCCATTTTGAGGACATTGTATCTTTTCCTTCTATAGTAATAAAATTCTAACCTCCCCACCCCCCCCCTCCCATAAAAAAAAACCCTAAACTCTAAATCCTAAATCCTAAAACCCTAAACAACCCTATACCCTAAAACCCTAAAATTTAAACCCTAAACCCAAAAAAGCCTCAATTCATTTTTCTTGGCCACGGCTCTCTCTGGCGATTTCATATTCCCTTTCATTTTTCTTGTGGTTTGGCCGCTCCTCGGCCTTCCCCGATTGTATTTTCTAGTTTATTTCTCTTAGTTTGGCCCTTTATGTGATTTTTCTTGGATCTTACAATGGCGGAGCCGCGCACTTTATCAACTTGAGGCGTCGCTAAGCCTCCATCTACAAGGTATTTGGAATTGACTTCATATGCACACTCTTAAGTCCTTCAAGGATGCATTATCTAGTAAGAACACTTGCTCTAATGCTTCAGTTAACTAAATCTCAACTTCCTTTCATGGAATGCCGACTGTAATGTGCTCAGATCTTGATGTGGAAAAATTGGTAAAGCTTTGATTTTCATTAGTTGGAAAATTTTCCTTACGTCGCCCGACTCTTAAAAATATCCGATCATTCTTTCATAGCCTAAAGCTTTCGGGAGTTTTCACTATCGGGTTGATCAATCCTAGGCATATCCTTATTTAGCTATCGAATGATTTAGACTACTCAAGAGTCTTTGCTCGTCCCTCCTACTTTGTGTATAATTATCAAATGAGGCTCTTGAAATGGTCACCTCTTTTTGATGTCAAAGAGGAATCCCCTATTGTTCCTTTATGGCTAGCCTTTCCAAACATGAGGATACATTATGTTACCCATCAAGTCCTATTTATGCGGTTGGGGCTCTTTGGTAGGCCCCTTCAAATTGATCAAGCCACCGTGAGATCTCCATCCATAACGTATCTTGGTTAAGATTGATATTACCAAAAATTACCCTAATGAAGTTTGGATCAGTTCAAAAAAATTTGGGTATAATCAGAAAGTGGAATTTGAAAATTTCTCTATTTTTTGCACACACTGTAAGATCCATGGTCATGATCACTCTGAATTCTTTATGTTACACCCTAATCTTAAAAAGAATAAATTGTTGGATCCTAATCCCAATCTAGGAAATGAAAAAAACCAATAAGTTTGCTTATGTGCCTAAAGCTACGAAAATGGAACTCACCCTCCTACCTCTGCTTTACTACTTATTTGCCTATTGGAGAACAATCGAGCGGTAAAATAATGATATTGAGGTTTGTGAGGAAACTAATGATAACTTAATTAGCATTACTCCTACTTGTAATAATTTGGCATCACAAGACAATCCCTTGACTCATATGAATCATAATGGTGATTTGAATGGGAATCTCAAGTTGGATCAAAATCTCAAAAATAATTCTGGAATTGTTCTAAAAAATGTTGATACCTTGGTGACGGACCAAAATTTGAATAATCATCACGAAAATGAGAATGAAATTTGTGCTATTAATGGTGTCACAACCTCTCCTTCTATTACGCTATAGAGTGATATCCATGCTAATCTAATTTCTTAACCTAACTCTGATACCGAAGAAGGAGAAATCACCATTAGGAATGCTTTAATAGATACTACTCCTATTCTTAATATCACCAACCACTCCCTTTCTGATGGAGATACATTGGACATAGATAGGCCTTTTCAAACTGTTATTAAAAAAAATCCCTTAAAGCTAGAATGTTCATAAATAACTCCACTAGAATCACTCGATCTTCTCTAACTTCCAACAAATAATTGCTTCTTGCTCTCTTTTTCTTTTCCTTCAATTTTTTCATTATCTCTTTTCTTTTCCTTCCATCTTATTATGATCAATTTTCTTATTTGGAATGTTTAGGTATTGGGACTCTCCTATCCAACAATCATGTTAGAGCCTTTGTTGCACTCATAACATAATCTTACTTGTTGTTATTAAGCCATTCATTCACTCTTCTAAGATCACCCATGTTGTTAGAATGCTTGGCTTTCTTTTATAATATTAGTAATAAAATTTAGTATTTTTGGAATAATTTAATCAACATTTCTATCATTGATGATCTCCAACAATTGGTTAATGTTCAAATCTCATTGGGTGAATTTTCTGCTCTTGGTTCCTTTATCTATGCATCTTGTAATAGAGCTAGTAGGAACATCCTTTAGGATCAATTAAGAACTTTCTCCTCCTTAGTCAATAAACCTTGGTTGGCTGGGGGTGATTTCAACACTATTATCACTTCTCAGAATGAAGAGGAGGTTGCTCTCCTAACATCCACTCCATGGAAGATTTTTCTAATATGATTCTCGACTACAATCTGATTGATATTGATTTTTTTAGCTCTGACTATATGTGGCATAACTCTAGACTTTGGAAGTGGCTTGATAGGACCCTCTTTAATTCCCTTTGGATCAATCAATGGCCCCTCACTTATGTTGAGCATTTGAGCGTAACCACCACCATGCTCCACTATTGATCTCATCAAAACTCCTTCCAGTACTATATCCTCCCCCACTCCTTTTAGATTCCAAAATATGTGGACCCAACATAGTGATTTCTTTAATGTTGTCAACCGGGCAGTTCCGTTAAAGGCATGATTCGGCTTTGGCTTAAGCTTAAAAGACTAAAACAAAACCTAAATTGGTGGAACAAGCACCATTTTAAAAATCTTTTGCCATCTAAAAAAATATGGAACAATTAGTTTGCTCCTTGAAGATGTGTTAATCCGACCCTAGTAACTTGATGAGTTGAACACTGCTAAAGATAACTTGATTAATTTTTAGAATATGGAGGAAACCTACTGGCAGCAAAAGGATGCTAGAAAACATATTGCTGATGGTGACAGAAATACAAGGTATTTCCATGCTCTTTTCAAAAATAGGAAAGCCTTAAACTCTGTTCAAAAAATCAAAAATTTTAACGGTAGCTGGATCACTGATAATAATGAAATTAAAGATTCTATCATTCAACATTTTCAAAATTTATTAAACAACAACCCTAACTTAGAACCCCTCTCCAACACCCACCTGATCTCCTCTATGATTACTAATGATGAAAACCATTTACTCACTTTGCGTCCTATAGAAATTGAGATTAGTAGTACTCTCAAATGAACACGACTCAGACTCATGGCTACTGACTCATTTCTTTTAGCATTGTTGGCCTATTAAGTCCGACCTTGTTGATGTTGTTGTTGATTTCTTTGATGGCCTTTACCTAGAAACTTTTCTAGCACTTCCATCATTCTCATTCCCAAAACTAATAATCCTGATACTTGGGGAGATTTTAGACCTATCAGACTTTGCACCTTTTTCAAAAACTCATTACTAAATTGATTGCTAATAGAATTAGTCTGCTGCTACCTAAAATTATTTCACCTAACCAAACTGGCTTCGTTAAAGGTAGAGCTATATCTGATAACATACTTCTTGCACAAGAGTTGATTCATGATATTGACATTTCTATCAGAGGTGGTAACATCCTTTTTAAACTGGACATCACTAAAGCTTTCGACAACCTCTCTTAGGATTTCCTCTTTAAAATTCTTCATTTGCATCAGTTTTCTGATTATTTTATCTGTCTCATCAAAAATTGCATTACAAATGTTTGGTTTTCTATTATCATGAATGTTGAATCCCTAGGTTTTTTCCCTTTGAAGCATGGTTTGAGACAAGGGGATCCTCTATCCCCTCTCTTTTATTATTGCTGTTGAATATCTATCTAGGAGTCTGAATGATCTTTTTTACAATAATCCTAGGATGTTTTATAGAACTCAAGGTGGTCTTCCCATCTCTCATCTTAGTTTCACTGACGACTTTATAATCTTTTGCAATGCCTCAATTCCTCACATTAAAACTATTAAGAATATTTTAAATAAATTTGGCAACGAAAGTGGTCTTTTTCTCAATGAAGGCAAAAGTTGTTTCATTCCTTCTTCTAAAATCCTGAGCAATAGGACCAACCAAATCTTGAGAATTATTAATTTTCAACAACAACAACTTCCTATTAATTATCTTGGTGCTCCGCTTTTTAAAGGTCAGAAAAGATCTCAACTTTTTGATGAGCTAATCCAAAAAATTTCTAATAAAATTTTTGTTTGAGAATTTCATTTACTTTCATTTGGTGGTAGGCTCACTTTAATTAAGAGCACCCTTAACTCCATGCTTTTGTATCTCATTCAAACCATTGTGCTGACCAACTCTACCATTTACAGAATTGAGCGGCTCATTAACAAATTTTTCTGGGGATCTAACAATTCCTCTAAAAAAATGCACTGGACCTCTTGGTATAAAACCGTGGCACTTTTGTCAAGGTGGTCTTGGATGTAAACCAATCAAGGAAACTATCACTACTTTTCTTATAAACTTTGGTGGAATTTTAGGAAAACAATAGTCTATGGGCTAATTTCATCAAATACTACTGTGGTAAGCACCTCTCACCGCCCATATAAAGTGGGAGATTCTCCGATTTGGAAAAGACTTTGTTCTGTTAAATGGGATGTAGAATCTTTAATTTCCTGGGGGATTAACTCTAGATCCTCTTTCTTTTGGCAAGATAACTGGACTGGAGGTGGGTCCATTGACGAATTACTTTCTACTCATTCCACTACTGCTATTAAAATGAACTCCTTCTGGCAGAATAATATGTGGAACAATAGTAAGCTTACTAATTATATTCCTCCCTCTCTTTTAAATAAGCTTACTACTATTCCTATTATTGCTACCAATCAAGATCAGATCCTTTTTAAGCTTTCACATAATGGTGATTTCAACTTTAAAAATGTTTGGATTCACATTAAAGAAGCTCATGATTTTTCCTATGTGTTTTCCAAACTTTGGAATAACAATATCCCTACTTCTTATTCTATTCTTACTTGGCATATTTTGAAAAACTTCATCCCTATTGACTCCTTGTTGTGGGGTAAAGGTTTTTAATTACCTTCAAAATGCCAATGCTATTTCCACATTGAGAATGTGAACCATATTTTTGTTAACGGGGTCATTTCTTCTAAGCTTTGGATTTGGTATGATGACCTCTTTAACATTGTCATTTTCAATGGCTCCTTAAATTTATACCAACTTCTTGAAGTTTATTTTGACAACACTACTAATGGTCACATTAAAGTCATAATTGCTATCACTCTTATTTGGTTCATATGGATGGACCGAAATGATGCAAAATATCACGGGATCCCTATGAACCACATGAGGATAATTGCTAGAACTAAAAATAAAATCTGTGACTTGTTTAATGCCAAATTATTTAAATACAAATAATTCAAAGGGTGCAAATTTGTGGCCAATAAACTAGGTTTTAACTTGTCGGATCAACCCATCTATAAAGATGACAAGATTGTTTATTGGGTAAAACCTCTTGCCAACACTATTAAAGTTAACACTGATGGCTCTGTCTCTCCTAAAGGTTCCAGCTGTGGTGGCATTTTCAGAAATCTTAATGGAAAATTCCTATGTGCTTTTCCATACCCCCTTAATCCTTGCTCTGTTCCCTTTGCTGAGCTCATGGCAGTGTACAAAGCTCTTGAAATTTGCATTCAAAAAGGTTGGCTCAATATTTGGATTGAGGTGGATGCCCTTCTGCTGATTGATCTTTTGACTTCCACGAATATGGGCATTATAGAATTGTACTACCTTCTTAAGCAAACTAGAGCTCTCCTTGCCCAACTCTACTTTAAAATCACTCATGTATGGCGTGAGGGTAATGCATGTGCTTATTATCTGGCCAATCTGGGTGCTAGATTGGATGGTATAAAATTCTTCAATCAACTAACCCTTCCTAAACATTTGCGGTTTGGTTAATCGGACAATCAGGCTTCCTTATCTTAGAAATTAATCTAACCTATTGGATTCACCTATTTCAATACCTCTTTTACTACAAGATCATTTTCTATTTACAATTGTTACTTCTTTGGCCTTTGATGCATCAACATATCCCTTGTTGTTTACTTGTCCATCTCTGTGGCATGTGCTGTTGGTATAATTGTCCTAGCTTTAATTGGGAGCTTACTGCTTCTATTATTTTTACTGTTAATATGCTCCTATTCCTTTGGAATTTGCTGATGCATCATCAAATTACTCCTTGCTTGTCCTTACTAAGCTAAGTGGCATCTATTGTTGGTTTAATTATCCCAACTTTGTTTAGTCTATTCTTCCTATGCTCCATAACCTTATCTTCACAACTGTAAGGAGAGATCTTGCAATATCCCGGCTATAACTTTTTTCTCGCATATTGGAATTATTTCTTGAATTCCAATATTCATGATCTGTGGACTGCCATCTCCGATTCTTTGTGTTCCTTTGCTCTTTAATGGTTTATCTTATGTTGGATGCAACATCTATGTTGAAGGTTTAATTGTTGTTGGACTTTGGGCCTTTTTTGTCCAGATGCACTTGGATTTGGTTTAATGTATTTGCTATATGTCATTACTAACCCCAGTTGGCATACCTGTAAGGAAAGAATCTGCAATACTCTTATTATTATTAATGGTTCTTTGCAGGTTTAGAATTGTTTAATGACCTCCTTTCAGTATGATTTCTCTGAGGATGATAGTTTTGTTGCTAGCCTGTTCTCCTTTATCTTAAAGGATTTCATTGATGAGACCCTTTTGAACCCCTATTATGGATCTATTGCCCCACTGCATTTTATTGGCTTATCTTATGGTTGTAATAACTATAGTGTTGTTTTAATCTATGGTCGCATTTTGGATTCATCATTCTGTGCTAACCCCTGTTTGTTAGCTATTTGTTGCCCCGGTGTTCTTCCTTCAATGTCTTGCAATTCTCATCCCGCTATTGCTGATCATTTTATCATTATTTTTTAACTTTTGGCTCTGTCAAAATTGTGATCCAGCTATTGGTAATTCCTGTCCTAGTGCTCTTCATGCTTCTTCTGGGGGTTTGTTTTGTTTTAGC
This sequence comes from Cymbidium sinense, assembly GCA_021442155.1. NCBI lineage: Eukaryota > Viridiplantae > Streptophyta > Magnoliopsida > Asparagales > Orchidaceae > Cymbidium > Cymbidium sinense. Next base: position 26,362 of record JAKCPB010001279.1, read on the forward strand.
TCAGTTGGCCTATCTTAAGGTTGTGGACTGCATGATGGCTTTTATTTTTTTCTTGGCTATTTCTTACCCCTCGTTTTCTCAATGTTTGTGCATTAACATCTGGATGATGCTATTTTCACCCCGCTATTTTTTTACTTCGGTTCGCCTAGTCTTGGCGACTTCCTTAACTATCTGGGATTGAACTTAAGCATTGTATAATTTGAATGGTTGGTTTTATGGCCAACTTGCTATTATTTTCTTTCTTGTTTGTTGGATGGTCAGGACAATTGAGTCTTATATCCAAAGAGTTACCGGGTTGTTTATCCGTTCAAGATGGTGCTTTTGGTGTTGTCTTGCTGATTATCTTTGACAACCTCATTTTCCCTATCTGCCAAGAGAGATTTTGCAATTTCCTATTCAATTTTATTATTTCCTTGCAATTTTGTACTTCCTTAATGGATTTCTAGTTTGCCTTTACTATGGTTGTGGGTTTAACGCTAACTGATCATCTTTATCTGAACGCTTTTCTGTTGATTATCCTTTGAACCCTTCGTTCTATTTTACATGTCGCTTTTATTGGAGTTTTATATGGTGGGTATAATTTTTGTTTTATTGCTACCTCTATTGGCTTTTGGATTTTAGAGTCCTTTGTCTAGCAGGTTGTCTTTGTGATTATCATTGTTTCCTGCCTTTTGTTTTTCTGATTATTTTTGCTGTTAACAATTGGGTAACTACTGATTTCTCCTATTGCTACTTTATACCACTTGGTTATGTTAAAATTGTGTAGATCCCTGTGATTATCCATCTGATTATTTGGAACTTTACATATGCTTTATTTACTTTGATTGGGTGGACTCTTGGCCAGCTTGTTGGTATTAACTATCTTGGTTGTTAGCTGAACTGGATTAATACTCTACATGTTGTCTCTGGGGTTTTCATTTGTTTTGTTCAGCAAGCCTCTATTGAAGTTGTTGATTGCTTGGTGGCTTTTGCTTTGAACCCCCTTATTGATTTATTATATGCATATAATCTGAATTCATTGGTCTACTTTACCTGCTGCTATTTTCTCCATCCCCTTTAAGTTAAACTTGTATCTATTGCACTGCTTATTCGGATGGGTGGTTTTTATGGTCGCCTGCCTAGTTTTGGTTGTCTTGGTTGTTTGTTGTCTTGGATATTTGCTGTCTTGGTTTTTCAGGATTCCTATGTTGGCTCCATCTTTGTTGGTTGGAGGACTTCAGGTTCCTATGTTCAGCAAGTTGATTCTGACATTGCTGTTCTGATTATTTTTGGTGATTGGTGTATGGGTGTTGCCTTCCAAAACTCTATTTTTATGCTCTATCTATTTGGTTACTAACTAACTAATGTCTACTCGATTGAGTGGTTTTATGGCCAACTTGTCTGCTGTCAGATTGGTTGCTATCTTGGCTATTGCTATCTTGGCTATTTTTCTTGGTTATCTGTTGTCTTGTTTTTTTTGGATTCTAATGTTGACCCTCATTTGAATCCCCTTTCTGATTTATCTACTGGTGGGTTCCATTGTTGCATTAAGTATTTTGGTGGGGTTGGCTTTCTGATTGCCCTTACTATTTATGTCTAGGCTGTTGTTCATCTCCTGATAGTTATGTTCTACATTATCTGCTGTTGTCTCTATTCCCATCTGGGTTTGGTTAGGTTTGTGCATCTATCTTCTTGGTATATGCCTTTATTCAATTGGTACTATGGATGGTCGCCTTTTGATGTCTTGGTTGTTTGTTGATCCGATTATTCAATTTTGGTCCTCAATGTCAATCGAGTCAGTTTCACCATCTTTATTTGGTGCTTTTTTTTGGTAGGTTGCAGTCTATTTCCTGTGTTGGGTTATGCTGCCTTCCTATACAATTGCTTTTTGCCAACTACTAATATGGATATTAATAAGGGGGTTGTTCACATCTGCATTCATTATTATGATTGGGTTCATTTTTTGACCTTTACTTCTAGGTTGTCCTCCTGGTCTGAAAGATTCATATATATATCATATGTTTTGGATGGTGTTATTTATAGGCTCATTGACTTGCTTAGCAAGATTTCAGCAGGCTGCCTCCTCTACTATTTTCTTGTGGAGGGTTTATATGCTGGCCTATTTCTCTTCTTGGATATGACTTTTCATGAGGTTCCGCAAAGATGGCTCATTCTCATATGTATAAGTATTCTCGTCGTGGTGACTATATTGATGATACTTTTCTTGCATGGGACCCCTTATCCTTCTGCCGTTTGCAATTTCCTCTCTATATTATATATGGTTTTGTTTAGGTTTCTAGGTAATAAAGCCCATAAGACTTTCAACAACTGGCCGCTATCTTCTCACGGTTTGTTGGCTATGATGTGTGATGATTTCACCCCTTTTGGATTGGTAGTAGCTCTTGTGATGTAACCCTTCTACTAAAGTTTGGATGCTCATATTTGCATCTGCCCCATCTTGGTGTGACTGAGCTGAGCCTTCTCTATCACAACTCTTTGCTATCATTCTCAAACTATGCTATTTTCATTTATCTTTTTGTCTGTATTACCTTAACTGCTCTAATCTCTTTCTATTTATATTTTTGCAAGTGCTTCTCCCCTGTCCTCTTACAGGTTTGCTCCATAGTATCATGCATTCTCACATCCTGCAGAGCATTGGCCCAAATCTTCCATTGGCTTATTATGTTAATCAATTTGTATCTTTTGATTGCTTTAATGTCTTCTTTTTCTTTTGGATGTACTTAGATAGGGGATTTAATCCTTAGGCTGATTGTAGCTCTTTGAGTAGTAGTTCTGGATTATATCCACTTTAAGGACCTTGTAACCCTCTTTTTGTGGCAAAAAATACCCCCTACATGGGGTTTCCCTAAAAAACCAAAAAAAGCCTAAACTTCATACCCTAAACCCTAAACCCTAAACCCTAAAAACCTTAAACCCTAAAGCTTAAACACTAAACCCTAAACCCTAAACCCTAACACTAAACCTTAAACCCTAAAAGCATAAAACTTAACACCCTAAATCCTAAACCATAAACCCTAACCCTAAACCCTAAATCCTGAACCCCAAACCATAAACCTAAACCTAAAGTAACTAAATAAATTAAAAGTAAACCTAAACTCTTAAACCTAATAAACCTAAACCTAAACCCTAAGAATGGGAAGAACCTTGATGATAGGAACATCACCGATAACCAGGCTATGTCTTGATCTGGAGGTGAAGGTGAGGTGGCTATTATTGCGGTGGTGGTGAGGGATTTGGAGGTGGTGGTCAGAGCAGTGGTGGTTTTGGAGGTGAGTGGACCAACGGAGGTTACAACTGTGGTGGTGGCAGAGGGAGAGATTTGAGATATGATGGTGGATCCCGCTACTCAAGAGGCCAAGGTGGTTCTGATGGGAATTATAGAAACTAAAGAACAATATCTCATATGTTGCTTATGGAACTATCATTACACTAAAGATGGTTCAAATAATCTAGGGTTTTGATTTGTTGTGCTCAATTTTGATCTATGTAGTTTCTTGTGTCTTAGAAAACTTGGAGTGTTACTTGGTTTATGAAATCAAAAAGAAGAAATATTGAATATAAATTTGTTGTATGTTCCAAAAAAAAATGAAATACCCTAAACCATTAAACTCTAAACCCTAAATCAAAAAACCTAAACCCTAACTCCTAAACCTAAAACCAAAACCCTAAACCCTAATCCCTAAACCTTAAACACTCAACCCCAAACACTAAACCCTAAACCCTAAAATGGGATGCAGAATCCTTAATTTTTTGGGGCATTAACTCTGGCGCTTCTTTCTTTTAGCAAGATAACTGGAGTGGATGTGGATCCATTAATGACTTACTCTCCACCCATTCCACTGCCGCTATTAGAGTAAACTCTTTCTAGCATAACAACAAGTGGAACAATAGTAAGCTTGCTGATTTTATCCCTTTTACTTTCTTGAATATGGTTTCTACTATTCCTATCACTCCAAACAATCAAGATTCTCTTTAAGCTCTCGATAATGGTGATTTCAACCTCAAAATGTGTGGCTCCACATTAAAGATACTCATGATTCCTCCCATGTGTTCTCCAAACTTTGGAATAACAATATCCCTACTTCTCTCGTTTCTTACTAGCATATTCAAAAATTTAATCCCTGTTGATTCCTTATTGTGGGGTAAAGGGTTCCATTTACCCTCTAAATGTCAATGATGTTTCCATATTGAGAATGTTAATCATGTTTTGTTAATGGGGCCATTGCTTCTAAGCTTTGGATTTGGTATGAATCTTTTAACATCAATTTCAATGGCTCTCTTTCTTTATATCAACTTCTTGAAGTCTATTTTGATAATACTATTAAAGGTCATGTTAAAGTCATCACTGCTATCACTCTTATCTGGTTCATTTGGATGGACCAAAATAATGCAAAACATCGTGAGATCCCTATGAACTACATGAGGATTATTGCTAGAACTAAAAACAAAATTCGTGACTTGTTTAAAGCCAATCTCATAAATTACAAACAATTCAAAGGCTATAAATTTGTGGCCAATAAACTGGGCTTTAACGGACCAACCTCCGAAATGACAAGATTGTTTATTGGAAAACCTCTTGACCATATTAAAATTAATATTGATGGCTCTCTCATAATGGCTCTAGTTGTGGTGGCATTTTTAGAACTCTAAGGGTATAATACTATGTGCTTTTGCTTATCACCTTATTTCCTGTACTGTCCCATTTACTGAGCTTATGGAAGTCTACAAAGCTCTTGAGATTTGCCTCCAAAATGGCTGGCTCAATATTTGGATTAAGGTGGATGCTCTTCTGCTGATTGATCTTCTGACTTCCACTAAAATGAGCATCCCTCCTTAAGCAAACTAGAGCTCTTCTTTCCTAACTAAATTTTAGCATCACTCATGTTTGGTGTGAAGGAAATGCTTGTACTGACTACCTTGCCAATCTGGGTGCTAGATCCGATGGTATCATCTTTGTTGATCAACTCACCTTACCCAAACACGTGCATGGGCTGGTTAACTTGGACAATTCTGGGTTTCCTTAACTCAAAATTTAATCTAACCTTTGATGTATACTGTCCATTCATCTTTTAACTATTGCCTCTTTATTTTATGGCTTTCTATTCCTTTTTTGTGTCTTTTGTGGAAGCTTCACATGGATATAATTTGTTGTCTTGATCTTTGTGCCATGATTTGGTGTTTTAATAGCTTCTCCTTTATTTGGAGGCTCTCTGCTTTTGGCATTTACATTGATAAAGGGCTGCTATTGAGCTATGTGCATACTAATACCCTGCATTGGAATTTTGTTGAGCTATGGGTCAGCTGCTATTGGTTTTATAACACCACTCCTATTTGGGATTTTAATATCAATGCTGCCTTCATTCCTAATCCTAAGGGGCTTAATCACTACTGGATGGAGATATTTATTTTGAAGGGTTTAGCTACTGCCATTAATTTCTACAACCGGCTGTTTCTCAAAGATATTACTGCTTGGAGCATCTTAGTTACCTATGTTGTTTCTATGCATTGTATTAGTGTTCATTATGGTGCAATATTCACTTTGATGATTTACTTAGGTTGTTGGATTTTAGGCAATGATTGGCTGGCTTTTGACATGATGCTTGTCTCCCCTATTAGATCTTGGACTGTTGCTGATATTCTCTTTGACGCTAGCTTTGAGCTGACATTTTCCTTTTATTTTTTGGAGTTGTCTTTTATTTTATTTATCTACATGAAGAGGTTTTTTTTGCCTTTTTGTTGATATTGATCTTCTTGGCTGTTGTCTATACTGGAATCTGGACCCCATTCAGCCTACTTTCTTTGGAAACCATTTCCTGATTCAGCAGGGTCCCTTTGGTGGGATCTTGTTGTGGGAGGCTTTCTTCTTTTCTTCCACCTGCCAAGGTTGTTTTTGCGTTTTCTAGTGTCACGACCTCCTTACCCTTCCTGCGGACTTATTATGGTTCAACTTTGATACTACTTCTTGGATATCTTTTATGCTTCTTTTACTTTGCTGGTGGAATCGGCATTCTGTTGTTTCTTCGCACTATTTATTTCTTAAATTTGATGGAGTTTCTTGATTGATTCGCTATTTTGTTCATCGATCCTTTTGTGGATGTTTGAGATTGGGGCTTTGGTCAATCTCTTTACGTTCTTGTCCGAGAGAATTTGTTTTTGTCGGTTGTTTTCTCTTACTCTAGAACGGTTTTCATGTTTACCTCTCTCTTTGGTTTTTACTTTGTTTTCCCTCTCTTTCTAGGCCTTTCTGCTAGACTGTATTTTCTGATTTGAAAAGGTCTTGTTACTCCTTTCAATGCTAGTCATTGGTTTTTTGGGACCTCTTTCCAGATTGTTGTCTTTATGACTTATGGATGTTTTTTGTTTCTCAATTTTCCAACTGTTTGTGTTATTGTCAGCTGGGCTATTTTTGATCACACATGTCATTGCCCTTTTCATCCTGGTTCTATTTGCCATAGTCGAAATTCTTCTCTTTTATTATGGGATCATTTTATGCACTCTACTCTTAATGGCTTTTCCTATGGTCAACTTGTTGGTATCTCCTTTCTTAGTTGTTGGCTGAATTGGACCCTTGAGGCTACTGTCAATCTTGCTGTTTCTGGACTTGATTCCCATGCTCAGCAGGTTTGGAGTTACTTAATGGATTTTCATTCTTCCTTTGCTGAGGTTGTGGGTACTACTATTTACTCTGGTGGGAATTACTTGAACTCTTTCATTCTCTATTTTATATCTTTGTTCTTAAAGATTGCTTTTCTTAATGGGTGTAAAAAGTGTAATAATATCTCCACTGTTGGTTTTTGGAATTTTAAGTACCTTGCCCAGCAAGTTTTCTTTGTTTTTCTTTCTGTCTTTGCTGTTAACATCTGGGCTACTGTTGGTCTTCTCACGTTGGTTTCCCTCAGATGCTACGATGGGGAACATGCAAATCTTGAAGATCATTCTTTTGCTTGAACTTAATCAATGGTTTATCTTATATGCATAATTGTTCTTGGCCAACCTCCTGGTTATTACTGTCATTATCTTTGGCAGAATTGGACTAATGTGTCTGCTACTAAGCAACCTGCTACTGAACTATTTGCATTGAATGTCTCTTACTGGATTGGCTTGTGGTGGAGAGATTTTCATTACCTATCCCTTCATGTATGCCCGCTCATTCCTACTATTTTCTATAATCAGACAAATTGGGGTTTTGCTGACTTTCTTGCTTCTTGTAGCTTAATTACTTTTGTCCAAGGTAGGATAGTTGTTGAGCATCAAATGGTTACAACCTTCCTTATTGTTGTTACTTTGTTGTTTGTGAAATCCCATGTCTACTTTAATATCTCTTTGCAGGATTGGAATTGGTTTTTAGAGTACCTTGCTCAACAAGTGCTCTTTGTTTTTTTGTCTTATTTTGCTGCTAATATCTGGGTTGTTGCTGATCTTTCCTATTGTTATTTTCCCTCTCTTGACTATGATGAGAACATGCAGATTCATGAGGAGTACTCTTTTGCTTTACCTGGTCTTAATCACTATTTTAACTTTTATATATAGTTGGGTTATTGGTCACCCAGCTGGTTGTTACTGTTATTGCTTTTGGCAGAACTGGATTATTGTTTCTGCTACTAAGCAACCTGTTACTGAACTTTTTGCTCTTAATATCTCTTACTGGAATTTTTTTTTGTGGTGGGGAGAGCATCCAAATAAAGGAGAAGCTGCTCTCTACCTTATTTTTACTATCTGCTACTTTCTTTCCAACCCATTTACTTTGAATTTTCTGCTTTCTTGCCTTCCTTAATTCACTGTGCCAATGTGGAGTTGCCTATTTGTTGTTTGCTACTTATGGTCTTTGCAGCCAGCCTAAAAACCATTTTACTTTTTTACTTCTCTTATCTTTTGCCTAGCTTTGTTAGACTTATGCATCACCGTAAGATGATCTTAACTAATTCATATTCAAACCTTATCATGCTCTATCTGAATGGGTGGACTTATAGTGAGCTTGCTGCCTAATGCTGAATATGATGAACTACTTGTATTGGTGTTGGGAATTCATTGACATGGTGTCTTATATCGAGTCCTATAACCAGGATGGGAACCCCTTTCTCATTGTAGCTTTTGCTGACAATCTATCTACCCTGTATATGGATTTGATTGTATTTGCAGGTACTAAGGATATCAAGACTTTTACCAAATAGATGCTATACAGGTGCTTCTCTATTGTCCTCTTGCAGGCTTGCTCCATAGTGTCATGCATTCTCACGTCTTGCAGAGCATTGGCCCTAATCTTCCTTTGGCTTTTTATGGTAATCTCATTGTATCTTTTGATTGCTTTAATGCCTTCTTTTGCTTTGGAAGTACTTAGATAGGGGATTTACTCCTTAGGCTGATTGTAGCTCTTTGAGCAGTAGTTCTGGAGTTTATCTCCTTTAAGGACCTTGTAACCTTCTTTTTGTGGCAATAAAATACCCTACACAGGGTTTCCCCTAAAAAAAAATCCTAAACCCTAGAAAGCTAAAAATTTAAACCTAAACTAAATAAAACCTAAAAATAAATAAATAAACAAACCTAAACCAAAATAAAATAAAAGCCTAAACTAAAATATAAACCAAAACCAAAACCTAAACCTAAACCTAAAAAGAATATTAAATAAAATTAAAAAATTAAACTAAATTAAAATAAATAAATGCCTAAACTAAACTAAAAATAAAAGACCAACTTAAAATAAAAACTAAACCTAAAATAAAAATAAAATAAAATAAAAACTGAATAAAAACCTAAACCTAAAAAATAAACCAAAAAATAAGTAATATGTAAAACTTAAATCCAAAACCAAAAAAAGCCTAAACCAAAAATACAAATAAAATAAACCAAAACTTAAAATAAAATTAACTAAGCTAAAATAAATAAAACCTAAACCTAAACCTAAACTAAATAAAATAAAATAAACTAAAAATAAACCTAAACCTAAATGAAAAAATAAAACAATAAAATAATCCTCAAATAAAAACCTAAATCCTAAACCTAAAAAAAGAAAATAATAACCTAGACCTACAAAATAAAATTAAAAAAAAAACTAAAACCTAAACCAAAACCTAAACCTAAACCTAAACCTAAAAAGTAAACGAAAATAAAAAACCTAAACTAAAATAAATAAACCTAAAATAAATAAACAAACTAAATTAATAAAAAATAAACCTAAAAAATTAAAAATAAATTAAACTAAAATAAATAAATAAACTAAATAAACCTAAACCTATGTTTACTTAATTCAACAAAAGAAATTTTTTTGAAAACCCTAACCTTAAACCCTTAACCCTAGCCCTAAACCCTAAACCCTAAACTCTAAAACCCTAAACCATAAACCCTAAACCATAAATTCAAACCCTAAACCTTAAAACCTACAACCCTAAACCTTAAACCCAAACTTTAAACCCTAAACTAAAAAAAAAACCAAAAACTTAAACCTAAACAAGATAAAACTAAAAAATAAAATAAATAAAAAATCTAAACCTATATAAAATAAAAAATAAAATAAAATAAAAATATAAACCTAAACCTAAAAAAAAAAAATAAAATAAAAAATAAAAACTAAACTAAAATAAAATAAATAAGAACTGAAAGTAAACTAAAAATAAAATAAACCTAAAAATAAAAAACCTAAATAAAATAAAAACAAAACATAAAATCAAAATAAAATAAACCATAAAGAAAATAAAATAAAAACTAAATAAAACCTAAACCTAAAAAATAAACCAAAAAAATAAATAAAATAAAACCTAAACCTTAAACTAAAAAAAGCCTAAACTAAAAATTAACAAAATAAAATAAACCTAAACCTAAACTAAAATAAACTAAGCTAAAATAAATAAAACCTAAACCTAAACCTAAGATAAACTTAACCTAAATTCTAAACTAAATAAAATTAAATAATCTTAAAATAAACCTAAACCTAAACTAAAAAAATAAAACCAAAAAATAAACCTAAAATAAAAAACGTAAAACCTAAACCTAAAAAAAATTTTAACCAAAACTAAACCTAAAAAATAAAATATAAAACTTAAACCTAAAAAATAAAATAAAAATAAAACTAAACTAAAACTTAAACATAGACCTAATCCTAAACTTAAAAAATAAACTAAAATAAAAAAACTAAACTAAAATAAATAAACTAAACTAAATAAAAAATAAAAAAAATAAATCTAAATAAAAATAAAATATAAATTATAATAAATAAAAAAATAAATAAATTAAAACCTAAACCTACCGCTTTAATTTTGAAAACCCAAAACATAAATTAAACCCTATATCCTAATAAACTATAAACCATAAACCCTACACCCTAAAAAAACCCTAAACCCTAAACTCTAAACTAACACTAAACCTAAACCCTAAACCCAAAACCCAAAACCTTACAACCCTAAATCCTAAACCCTAAACCCTAAAGCTTAAACACTAAACCTTAAAAAAGTAAACCCTAAACCCTAACCCTAAACCCTAAACCTTAAACCCAAAACCCTAGACCCTAATCTTATTTTCACTTTTGGCCTAAGTTATGTTTTGACCTCTAGATTTTGGGTTGGCATGGTTACACTGGTGGTTCCCGTCTTTCAACCTAGCTTGGCTTGGTTTTGGCCTTGTGGAAACTGCCTTTCTCTACTTTGTTACTCTAGTTGGTGGATGAGATTTTTCCTCTACCTTTATTCTATTTTTTCATTGGATGGTTTTGGATCTCCTCTTGAACTCAATTTCTTTTCTTGATGGTTTCATTTTGAGTGTTAGTCATTTGTGGTTACTCACCTTGGTTTGGCTTGTAGACTACTAATTATGGGGCATTGGCTTGAGGGCTCCTATCTTGGTTTGGTTGGTCGCTTTCAAATTAAATTAGCCTAGCTTGCTCATGGTCGGTTCTAGCTTTCCTGGAGCTCGATGGGTATTTGGATAATGGTTGTTGTTGGTGTTCGACTTTGTTCTAGCCTCTCTAGGTTATTATGATTAGTCATTGTAGTTTTTTGTTTTGTGGTTTCTAGATGGTTCATCTCTGCTTTAATGATTCATGATCTAGAACTCTATGGACACCTTGGATGTTTGCTTGTATTAGATATGGCTATGATGCCTTTGATGTTCCGCCTCTTCTCTTTGGTTGGTAGCATTACATATGATTGTAACCCTTCTTTATAAAGTTTGGATGCTCATATGTATTGTTTCCCCTTGCGATGATCATAACTGAGCCTGAGCATTCTCTTTCTCAGCTCTCTCCTTTTCCTCCTTTTATCCTTATCCTTTTTTGCCATGACTTTTGCCTTTGTAGTGTTCTATATATTTCTTTTACAGGTTGGAACTTTACATAGGGAATGGTCATTACTCAAACAACCCAACTATTATTACTATGGATCTTGCTTATCTTGCTTTCTCAAAGATATCATGAACTGCCGCTGACTCATCTTTTTATTATTTTCAGGATTTACTTTAGTCTTACTCTGTGTATTTTTCTTTTATGCATTTTAGCTATTCTATTTACTCTTTTGTTTTCTTTCTTTTTCTCATGTACTTAGATAGGAGTTTAGCTCTTTAGGTTTCTTGTAGCTCCTAGAATAGTAGAATTTTAGAGCTTTATCTCTTTTAAGGACATTATATCTTTTCCATTTATGGTAATAAATTCTATCTTTCAAAAAAAAAATCCTAAACCCTAAACCCTAAACCCTAAGCCCTAAACCCTAACCATAAACCATAAACCCTAATCCCAAACACTAAATGTAAACCTAAAGTAACTAAATAAACTTAAAAATATACCTAAAACCTACAACATAATAAATCAAAACCTAAACCTAAACCCTAAGAATGGGTAGATCCTTAACAACAGGAACATCATCATCTACTAGGCTTAGTCTAGATCTGGCAGTGGAGGCGAAGGCGGAGGTGACACTTATCACAGTGGTGCTGGGGGATTTGGAGGTGCTAGGGATATGGAGGTGGTGATCACAACAGTGGTGGTTATTGAGGTGAGAGGAGCGATGGAGGTTACAGCTGTGGTTATGGAAGAACGAGAGATCGGGGATATCATGGCTGATCTCGCTACTCGAGAGGATGGGATGGTTCTGATGGGAACTAGAGAAATTGAAGAACCAATCCGATCTAGCATATGGAACATTCTCTTTATAGTGGGATGGTTCTAGTTATATAGGGTTTTGGATTTGCTCTATGCGTCTCATTTTTATCTATGTTGTCGCTTGTGTCTTAGAAAACTTGGTGTTACTTGGTTGATGAAATCAAAAGAAGAAATGATGAATCTAAATTTGTTCTCTGTTAAAATAAAAACAAAAATTCTAAACCCTTAACTAAAACCTTAACCCTAAACCGAAAACTTAAACCCTAAACTACAAACCCTAAATCCTAAACCCTAAATATCTAAAACCTAAACCTAAACTAAATAAAACCAAAAAAATAAAATAAATAAAAAAGCCTAAAATAAAATAAAACCTAACTAAAACTTAAACCTAAACCTAAACCTAAACCTAAACCTAAAAGAAAATAAAAAAATGAAAACTAAACTAAAATAAAATAAATAAATACTTAAACTAAACTAAAAATTAAAACCTAAATAAAATAAAACTAAACCTAAAAAAAAAAATAAAATAAACCTAAAATAAAACTAAATAAAACTAAATAAACACTAAACCTAAAAAATAAAACCAAAAAATAAATAAAAAATAAAACCTAAACTAAAAAAAAAAACTAAAAAATAAAAATAAAATAAACTAAACTTAAACTAAAATAAATAAACTAAAATAAAAACCTAAACCTAAACTAAAAAATAAACTAAACTTAAACCTAAACCTAACTAAATAAAATAAACTAAAAAATAAACCTAAACCTAAACTAAAAATAAACCTAAAATAAACCTAAACTAAAAAAACCTAAACCTAAAAAAAATAAAATAAAACTAAACCTAAACCTAAAAATAAAACATAAATAAATAAAATAAAATTGAAAATAAATATAAAATAAAATAAACTAGATAAATAAGAAAATAAACTAAACCTAAAATATAAAATAAAATAAAATTTAAAAAATTAACCTAAACCCTATATAAAACAACCTAAACCTAAACCTAAAATAACAAACTAAATTTAAACACTAAATCCTAAACCCTAAACCCTAAACTAAACCTAAACTAAATTAAACCTAAATTCAAATAAATAAATAAACCTAAACAAAATAAAACCTAAATGAAAAAAAAATTAAAATTAAAACCTAAACCTAAACCTAAAATATAATAAAACTTAAACATGAACCTAAAAAAAAAATAAATAAAAAATAAAATAAAACCAAAATTTAAACCTAAACTTAAACTAAACCTAAAATAAACTAAAATAATAAATCTAAACTAAAATAAATAAACCAAAAATAAATAAATGAAGCTAAATAAAATAAAATAAAAATAAACTTAAATAAAAATAAAATAAAATAAACTAAAATATGGAAAAATAAATTAAATAAACTAAGTAGAATTAAACTACTATTTTACCTAATTTAAAAAATAAAATTAAAATTAAAAAAAAAAAATCAACCCTAAACCCTAAAAGTAACCCAACCCTAAACCCCAACACCTACCCTAAACTAGAAACCCTAAATCCTAAACCCTAAAACCTACAACCCTAATCCCTAAACCCTAAACTCCAAATCCTAAACCCTAAACCCTAAACCTAAAACCCTAAACCTTAAACCCTAAAAAACCTAAAACCTAAACGTACTTCGTTCGGTTACGTGTTGCTAAAACCTGAAGCATAAATAAATAAAACCAAAATTAAATAAATAAAAAACCTACAAAACTTAAAATAAAATAAACAAAATAAAATAAAATAAACTAAAATAAAACCAAACCTAAACTAAAAATAAAATAAAATAAATAATAAAAATAAAAAAATACAATAAATAAAATAAACTATCTTAAAAATAAATAAAATAAATAAACTTAAAATAAAATAAAAAAAACTAAAAATAAACATAAACCTAAAAATAAAACTAAATAAAACCTAAAATTAAATAAAAAATAAAACCTAAACCCTAAACTAAGAAAAAAAACCTTAAAAATAAACCTAAAATAAAAAAAACTTTAATCTAAAAAAATAAAATAAAAATCTAAACCTAAATCAAAAAATAAAAAAATAATCCTAAACCTAAAAAATAAAATAAAAATAATATTAAACTAAAAAATAAACATAAACCTAAACCTAAACCCAATAAATAAACTAAAATAAAAAACCTAAAATAAATAAATAAACTAAACTAAATAAAAATAAAATAAACCTAAAATAAATTAATAAAATAAAATAAAATAAATAAAATAAACTATCTTAAACTGCATTTCTTTTAAAACTCTCATAATAAAACCTAAACTAAACTTAAACCTTAAACCCTAAAAAAAACCCTACTAAACCTAAACTCTAAATCTAAAAATAACTAATAAACTAACCCTAAACCCTAACCCAAAACCCTAAACCCTACAACCTTAAATCCTAAACCCTAAACCCTAAACTTTAAACCCTAAACCCTAAACCCTAAACCATCAAAATTGTAAACCCTAAAGCCTATGCACTAAACCCTACACCCTTAACACTAAACCCTAACTCTAAACCCTAAACCCTAAGCCCAAGACCCTAAACTTATTTTTACTTTTTGGCTTGATCTGGGTTATGTTTTTGACCTCTTGCTTTTGGGTTGGCCTCGTGGTTACTACTTGGTAGTTCCTGTCTTTCCAGCCTAGGTTGGCCTGGTTTTTTCGGCCTAGTGGCTGCTGTCTTCTCTTCTTTATTACTCTGGTTACTGGTGGATGAGATAGTTTCTGCTCTGACTTTATTCTATTTTCTGCACTTATTTATTTGTTGGCTCTCCTCTTGAACTCGAATTACATTTTGTTGGTTTTTCATGGTTGGATGGGTGGCCTTCCTAGTGGGAACTACTATTGGTTGTTACCTTTTTAGGCCTTCTTTTGGAGAATTTCCTACCTATCTTTTTTGGGATTTCCTAGTTCCAAAGTTGTTTGTTTCTCGATACTACTTTTGCCTTGCTTTATGTTTGGTTATTCTCCTAGGATTAGCCTCTATTGGGTACATTATTTACAGGACATTTTGTGTAGTTATTATGCTTTTTGTCAAGTTAGTCTTTATTATTTTGGAAGTTTTGTTTTTGTTGGTCCGCTACATTGTTGCCTTTCTATGGTGGTTGTGCTTCTTTTGGACCATTATTGTGTGGTACTTTATTGATTTCTACTTTTCCTTAGTTGATGGGGATGCTTTATTTGTTGGTTACTTATGATGGGTTGTTCTCTAGTGGTTGCCTTTGGTCGCTTTACTTAGCTTGGTGGTTTGGAGGAGTTTTAGTTGTCTTGGAATCTTGGTTGGTTGATTTTTTCCTTATTTGTCTTTTCCTTCTTTGAAAATTTGTTGGACTTGTTTGATGCGTGTTGAACCTTTGTTGATCCTTTTGTATTAAACTTTTAGGTTTTTGGTGGTTGGTTGCTATCTTTGGCCCCCTTTTGTGTGGATGTTTTATCTTCTGGTGATTTGCACTGGCTACATCTTATGTTTCCTTTAGTTGATGGTTTCATTTCTGAGTTGTTTAGTCATTTGTGGTTGCTCACCCTAGTTTGGCTTCATGATTGCTACTTGTTGGGACATTGGCTTGAGGGCTCCTATCTTAGTTTTGTTGGTTATTTCTCTATTAATTGCCATTAGTCTGGTGCTTGTTGATGGCTTGTTCTAGTTTTCCCTGGTGCTTTGGCTGCAAGCTAGTTGTTGTTATTGCTGTTTTGTTTAATGCGGGATCTGAACTCTACGAACGCCTTCAAGTTTGCATGTATCGTATGCTATGATGGATTTGATGTTACAAACCTCTTCTCTATAGTAGCATTATATATGATTATAACCCCTCTTATTAGGTTTGGATGCTTATATGTATTGTTGCCCCTTGAGATGACCCTAACAAGCTTGAGCCTTCTTTCTCGCCTCTCTCCTTTTCCTCTCTTTATCCTTATCCTTTTAACTATGACTTTTGCATTTGTAGTGTTTTGTAGATTTCTTTTATAGGTTGGAACTTTATAGAGGGAATGGACATTACTTAGTCAAGCCAAGCATTGTTGTTGTGGATCCTCCTTATCTTGCTTTCTCAAAGGAATCATGAAGTATCACGACTCAAACTTTTATTTTCAAGATTTATTTTAGTCTTACTATGTTTTTTTCTCTTATGGTTTTAGTATTGTACTAAATCTTTTTTTTTTCTTTTTTTCAAATGTACTTAGATGGGGGTTTAGCTCTTTAGGTTTTGTAGCTAAGAGCAGAATTTTGAGCTTTACCCTTTAAGGACATTGTGTCTTTTCCTTTATGGTAATAAAATTCTAACTTACCTAAAAAAAAAACCCTAAACAACCCTAAAAACTAAAACCTAAACCATAAACCCTAAATGCTAAACTCTAAACCCTAAACCCTAAACTTTATTATAAAAGAAACCTTAAACTTGTGAGTCACATAAGTAGCACCCAAGAGTGATATATTAAAATTTTAAAAGTTAAATCTTAAATTTTATGATTTAGTAGAAAATTAATTTTTGATTTTATAATGACATGATACAATTTTTAATGCATCAAAAATAAAAGTACAGTAAAGTAAAGAGAGCCAATAGGCACACAATTTTTATGTTGTTCAGCCAAACCCCAAACTGCTCATGCACACCTAGCCACCCCTAGCTAGGAATCCACTAAATGCAAAAATAGTTTACAAATAGTACTCTCCTATAACTGAGTACAACCCTACAATAATATGTACTCTCCTACAAAGGGGCGAGTACAACCCCAATATAAATTTTATAGCAAAAAAGAAAAAATACAAAATAATAAATTTTGATAAAATAAATCTCTCACAAATATACCAAGCTATCCAATTCAAAAAATGATCTCACAACTTATAAATGATCACTTACAACTTAAAAATTTTGGCAAGATAAAATGCTCACTTAATATTGATAAGAAATAATAAAATAAATATCTTAAAGTGATCTTACTAAGATGTTTATGTTATTACAATTTGTAGACTAATATAAAAATGATTTCAAAATAAATTCAAAATATTCTTTTGCACAATAAAATAAATTTTAGCAAGGAATAATTTTATTTTAACCAAAAGATTCTTTCAATTAAAGCTAATGATCACAAAATACTTAAATAAAATGAGTATATGATAGATCTAAGTAGGCTAATAAGCTTTTAATTAAAAAGAGAGATCTAACAAATATGAAAATAATTTTAGCATAATAATTTAATTTAAAATGCTTAAAATATACTTCTAAAATAGATCTAAGAATAAATGATCTTTCAAATAAGATTAATGAAGAAATATTTCAAGAAACCAAAGAAATTTGTAGGAAGTTAAAAAAATTTCAACAAGTTGAAATAGATCCTAAACTATCACAAAGAGTTTTTCATAAAAAATGATTGAGAAACTTTGATGAAAACAACATGTCCAAAGACTAATCCAAAAAAAAGTATAAATTGAAAAGAATAAATAGATGGAAAATAGCATGAACAACTAAAAGGATTAAAATCAAGTACTCAAAATTTGCTTAGTTGAAGATGTTGAAGCTTCCAAACCAAGGATTTGATCTTGCAATATTTGGAGAACACTTGGAAGGAAAATCTAAAAAATTTTCTCTTAGATTTTCTAGAGGATTTTGAATTTTTAATGAGGAATGCTTTCATGAAGAGAATGAGGGCTATTTATAGGCAAGAAGGTATTTTGAATTATTTCAAAAAAAATATATTATTCAAACATCATGTTATCATCTAATAATTTAATCTTCAATAAAAATATAATTTATATTAAATAAATATTAAATTTAAGCCACCAAAATTCGCTATTCAAATGGGCAAGTCAAAAATAATCAAATATGGCTCTTAATATATTCAAAGCATGTAGCATGCATTCATTATTAAAATCAGCTAATGTTTGAAAAGTCATAGTAAATTCAATTTTAATCAAACGTGGGTCATGTATCCTATCAAATTAAAGGAAAAATCCAAGGAATCTTGGAGATGAAATCGATATAAATTCCTTGATTATAAAATGACTTTGGCTAAAATACAAAATTTCACATATTTTTGTTAATTTTGAAATATGATATTTAAATATTATGATATAATTTATATATAATCATACATATGTTAGTTATCATATAACCTTCAAATTAAATTAAAATATTTAATTATATTAAGTAAATAAAATAATTACACTTAATAGTCATAATTTATTATCATTTATTATTTTGACAATTCAAATCCTATGTATGAAACATATAATTGAATGTTAATTAGAGATTTATATAAATTAACCTCATTAAAATAATATGTTAAGTTGTGAGCAAATTGATTCATGCCAATAAACTCATATGAATTTCTAAGATAGTTATAAATGCATATAACCTAAAATATTGTATTGAGCTTCATCCATTTTGATCTATCTTCATTCTATCTTGCAATTTCTCAAACATATTATGAGATGTATTGGATATGTAATTAACAATTGATATATCTAAACACATAAAAATATTCATTAGAACATCCAAACATTCATTGTTATCATCAAAATTGATCGATTGAAGAGGCTCATTAAGCCAACAATCTCCCTTTTGATGATGACAAACTAATGTTGGTATTGATTTTGATGCAAATTGACCTTTCATCATAGTTTTGAAAAAAAATTTTCTAAAAAAAAATTTATGCACAAGTGATGAATAATGTTGCTCCCTAAATGTATGCATAAAATATACTTAATACTAACCAACATTTTACTCTTCTCCCCCTTTTGACAACATCAAAAAGTGAGAACAAACTACATATAATTTTAAATATTAGGATCTAACATTCCAAGCATGCATCTTAAAGTACAAAATGTTCTTCTAGTAATGGTTTTGTAAAAATATATGCAATTTGTAAATCATGGTACTAATGAAATTAATATTAACATCACCTTTCAAACATGATCCCTAATAAAATGATGTCAAATTTCTATATGCTTGGTTGAGTGAGGATAGATTTTTAGTCAAACTAATAGCACTAGTATTATCACATAACTAGAATATGATCTTGCTTAAAACCAAAATCTTCTAATTGTTTTTAACCAAAGGACTGAAAACCCAACTACCGATAGTTATGTACTCTCGAGAGGATAAAGCTAATTTTTTGTTTCCTAGATGACCAAGACACAAGTGATGATCCTAAAAATGACATGCCGATGTGCTTTTTTTCTAACTTTACATCTAGGAAAATATCAATAAGAAACCAAATCACATGATAAAGAATTTTTAGGATACCATAAACCTAACCTAGTGCCTATCAAATATCAAAAGATACACTTGACTATTAAATGAGATTCTTGAGTTGGCCTAAAAAATGAGCACACAAAACAAACAACAAACATAATATCGCCTACTAGCGAAGGTATAAAAGTGAACCTATCATACTCCTATAAAGTTTTTGATCAACATTTTTTAATTCATCTAAATCCAATTTTATAGATGGGCTCATAGGAGTTTTACAATATTTAAATATTTTCATGTCAAACCTCTCAAGAAATTCATTTGTGTACTTGGTTTGAAAGATGAATGTGCCATTTTCTTGTTTCACTTGAAGACCTAACAAAAAATTAAGTTCTCCCATCATACTAATTTCAAACTCTTAGACATCAAAGATGAGAACTCATGGCACAAAGATTCATTTGTACTTCCAAATAATATATCATCTACATACACTTGTACCATAATCAAATCATCATCTATGCTCTTAAGGAATAAGGTGGTATCTACTCTACCCTTTCTAAATCCATGATCTATCAAAAAGTTACTTAACCTATCATACCAAGCACAAGGAGCCTGTTTTAAACCATATAAGGCTTTCTTTAATTTATACACATGATTTGACAAGGCCCTCAAATATAGGTGGTTGCTCTACAAATACATCTTGGTCAATAAATCCATTCAAAATGCACTTTGACATCCATTTGAAAAAGTTTAAACTCCCTAAAATAAGCATAAGCAAGAGTAACCTGAGCTTCTAGTCTTTCTATGGGTGCAAAAGATTCTTCAAAATCTATACCTTCAACTTGTGTAAAATTCTTGTGCAACTAACCTAGCTTTATTTCTAACAATACAACCTAATCATCTAGCTTATTCTCTAAAGACCCATTTTGTTCCACATTTTGATCTGGGGTCTTGGGACTAATTCCCAAACATCATTTCTTACAAATTGATTCAACTCCTCTTCCATAGCAATAATCCAAAAATTATCATTTAATGCTTCTTCAAAATTTTAGTTCAACCTCGATAAAAATGTCAATGATCTACAACCTCTACTATGTCTTCGTCATAACTCCTTTTGAAGGATCTCCTATAATTAGTTCCTTTGATGATTTTATTATATTTCCATTCTTTAGGCAATGAATCATCCACATTATCTTCTAAAGATATTTTCTTAAAATTATCAATCTCTTCATCAATCACTTCATTTCTAATGGGATCAATTAAATTTTCATCAAAAAATAACATGTATTGATTCTTCTATAATCATTTTCTCTTATTGAAAACTCTATAAGCTCTACTAGAAAGAGAGTATCCCAAGAAAATACCATCATCTAATTTGCAATCAAACTTACCTAAATGCTCTTTTCCATTATTCAAAATAAAGCATTTACATCCAAACACATGAAAGTGTTCAATCTTAAACTTCTTTCTAAAAAACAATTCATAGGGTGTCTTCTTCAAAATTGGTCTAAAATAGATCCTATTCATCACATAACATGCAATATTTACTGCTTCTGCCCAAAAATATTTTGGCAATTTATACTCATTAAGCATAGATCTACTTAATTCAATTAATATTCTATTATTTCTCTCTACAACTCAATTTTATTGGGGAGTTCTAGGTGCAGAAAAATTATGTCTAATCCCATGTTCATCATAATAATCCTCAAATAATTTATTTTCAAATTCGCCACCATGTTCAATTTGAACCCTATTAATCATAAGGCCTTGTTCTCTTTGAATATATTTAGAAAACTTTCTAAACTCACCAAAACATCATCCTTGTAAGTTACAAATAAAACCCAAGTATATCTAGAGAAATCATCAACAATCCACCTAAAGTGGTGCTAATAGACCAAATAAATCCATTTGCAATAATTCTAGAGGTCTAAGTAGAAACAATATTTTTACTTTTAAATGAGCTTCTAGAATGCTTACCATGAATACATGCATCACAAACATAGTTTGAATGAAAATTTAATTTAGGCAATCCAACTACTAAATCAAGTTTATCAATTTTATTAAGTTTGTGCATGTTAATATGACATAGTCTCCTATGCCATAACCATATATCATCATGAGTGCTTTTAAAACAATGTAAATTCAAATTCACATCATGAAAGCAATCTAAATCAATGGCATAAATATTTTTATAACTTTGTCCAACTATCAATACATTTTTCATTATTTTTATAATGCAATATAATGCATGGAATACTACATTCAAACCTTTATCACATAATTGACTAATAGAAATTAAATTATGTTTTAATTATTCTACTGGAAAAACTTTATCTAAAGTGATAGAATTCTTACAAATAGAACCAATTCCAATGATCTTTCTGTTTGCATTATCTCCATATGTAACAAATCCTCCATCACTTGATTATAAAGTTGTGAATTTATCTTTATCTCCTGTCATATGTCTTCAACATCCACTATCCATCACATGCCATCTTTGATTTTTTTTGAAAGCATTCCTACAAAAGAAACTCACATGTTAACTTTTGGAACCCAAACATGGGTCCACATTCTAAATTTGAAGCAAGATATCTAGCATGTGGTTTGTGTAGTGCTTGTACCTTTGGTACCCATACATAAGATGATTGCTTAGTGTTTTGTAATTTACTCATAACAATCAAATGAAATATGCCATTTTCTATCACAATAGTAACCAAACATTAGTGTTTTCATATGACTTAGCAAGATAATTATAAGGTATATGAGTGATGTGTATGATGCAAATTATTTTATTAAATGTTTTTTCTTGATGAAGTATTATAATGAACTTGTGATTTCAAACATAATTCTAATCTGCTTTTAACAAGATATTCTCTTTCAAGTTTGCATACAAGTAAGAACAATTTAATATATTTATACTTTTTTAAATATCATTTATTAAATCATGTATAATTACATTTCTCTTAAATTTCATTATTCTTTCATTTTCTATAATAATATATGTTGACCTCTTCATTTGATGAGCAAGTACTTGATTCATTTGAACTGATTCATAAAGCCATCTTCTTATTCTTATGGTACTTTTTCTTTTTTTTTTCTTCTTTTCACATCAATCTCTTTCTTCTTTGATAAAGTTTGATATCACCTCTTATGTGTCCTTTTTTACAATGGTAGAAATGAACCCTTCAATTAAGAAATTTCTTAGTTTGAAATTTATAGTTTTAGATTTTTATACCTTTGATTCTTCTTCCTTAGCAAGTTCCCAAGTTTTGGATAGCATGAACACCATCACTATCACCATCCGAGCTTGAGGTGTTATGCTCATCACTATCATCAACTTGTAATGCAATGGCTTTTCTTTCTCCTTATCCCTCGAGTTGTCCATCTTATCCCTTTGAGCAATAACTGCTCATGTGCTATCAAAGAACCCAAAAGTGATCAAGTGGATAAGTAGATAAATCCTTAGGTTACTTTAGCTTCCCATTCTTTGAAGACATCTAAGAATCTTATATACTAAGTCTTGATTCCTATATTTTTCCAGAATGCAATGTGTTAATTATTTTCATGAATCTAGTATACATATCGTAAATAGATTCGGAGACATATGAAATAACTCATATTCATGAACAAGTCTATTTATGTGAGCATCTTTAACTTCACTAGTTCCTTCATAAGTTATAATGAGTTTATCTCATATTTCTTTGTTGTACTTAACATAGAAATTTTCATGTAATCATTAGGTAATAAAGCACAATGTGAAGTATTACAAGCCCTTGCATTTAATTCATCAAGTTCTCTTTCACCTACAAACCATTCCTCAAAAGGGTTTTCTACTTTAATGTCATTTACTTATACTGTGGATGTATGATATTGATGTGTCAACATATACCACATGCGTACATCTTGACCTCTTAAAAATGTACTAATTCTATTTTTCCAATAATCGAATGGTACACTATCTAAAAGTGGAGGTCTATGAGTGGATTGTCCTCTAGTGAACCCTTTGGGAAACCTTGTGCCATAGTGAAAAGATCTACTGGATGTTAAGCCAATAAAGAGCCTACATAACCATTTTGAGTATAGTACCCAAGAATGGTTTGGTGTGAATTGGGTGATATTAAAAATTATAAAAGTTAAATCTTAAATTTTTAAGTTTTAGTAGAAATTAATTTGATTTTATAATGACAAGACACAATTTTAATGCACAAAAAATAAAAAGTAGAAATAAAAATAACAATACAAAATTTTAATAAATTAAATAAATTAAATAATTTTTAAGGTTTAGTAAAAAATTAATTTTTGATTTTATAATGACAAGATATAATTTAATGCAAAAAATAAAAGTATAGTAAAGTAAAGAGAGATAATAGAATATATAATCTTATGGTTCATAAACCCCAAAAAACTATATCCATCTAGCCAGCTAGAATCCTAAATGAAAATAGCTTACAAATAGTACTTTTAATAAATAGTACAACCCTACATTATGTACTCTCCTACATAGCAGTGAGTACAACCCCATTATAAATTTTACACAAGGAAAAGAAAAAAACAAAATAATAAATATTGATAAAATAAATCTCTCATAAATATAACAAGCTATCCAATTCAAAAAATTATCTCACAACTAATAAATGATCACTTACAACTTAAAATTTTGGCAAGATAAAATAATCACTTAATATTGATAAGAAATTATAAAATAAATATCTTAAAATGATCTTTATGATGTTTATGTTATTAGAATTTATAAACTAATATAAAAAAATGATTTCAAAATAAATTTAATATTCTTTTGCACAATAAAATAAATTTCATCAAGGAATAATTTCT
Organism: Cymbidium sinense; assembly: GCA_021442155.1. NCBI lineage: Eukaryota > Viridiplantae > Streptophyta > Magnoliopsida > Asparagales > Orchidaceae > Cymbidium > Cymbidium sinense. Next base: position 50,476 of record JAKCPB010001279.1, read on the forward strand.
TTATTTTAACCAAAAGATTCTTTCAATTAAAGCTAATGATCAAAAATACTTAAATAAAATGAGCATATGATAGATCTAAGTAGGCTAGTAAGCTTTTAATTAAAAAAGAGATCTATAAATATGAAAATAATTTCAGCATAATAATTTAATTTAAAATTCTTAAAATATACTTCTAAAATAGATCTAAGAATAAATAATTTTAAAATAATAATAAAGAAATATTTCAAGAAACCAAAAGAAATTTGTTAAAATTTCAACAAGTTGAAATAGATCCTACAAACTATCACAGAGTTTTTCACAAAAATGATTGAGAACTTTGATGTGAAAAATAATGTCCAAACTAAACCACCAAAAGTATAAATTGGAAAGAATAAATAGATGGTGAAAATAGCATGAACAACTAAAAAGGATTAAGATCAAGAAAAAAAAACTCAAGTAATTTAAGAAAGCTTGCTTTAGTTGAAGATGTTGAAGCTTCCAAACCAAGGATTTGATCAATATTTGGAGAGCACTAAGGAAAATCTAAGAAATTTTCTCTTACATTTGCTGAGGGATTTTGAATTTTGAATGAGGAATGCTTTCATGAAGAGAATGAGGGCTATTTATAGGCAAGAAGGTCATTATTTCAAAAAATATATATTATTCTAACATCATATTTCTAATAATTTAATATTCAATATATATATTAAATAATATTAAATTTATACCAAAAATTCTATCAAGCTCATGCTAATGTTTGTCATATTTCAAATATGTCATGTATTTTCAAATTAAAGGAAAATACAAGGAATCCATTGAGATGAAATATATAAATTCCTTGATTATAAAATGACTTTGGCTAAAATAAAAATTTCACAATTTTGTTAATTTTGAAATATGATATTTAAATATTATGATATATTTATATATAATCATACATATATAGTTATCATATAACCTTCAAAATTAAATTATATTAATTAAATTACACTAATATTAAATTATCATTTATTATTTTGACTCAAATGCTATGTATGAAACATATAATTGAATGTTAATTAGATAGAGATTTATATAAATTAACCTCATTAAAAAAATATGTTACTTTGTGAGAAAATTGATTCATGTTAATGAACTCATATGAATTTCTAAGATAGTTATAAATTAAACATCTATCTTTCATTCTTCTTTTTCTATCTCAAACATATGAGATGTATTAAATATGTAATTACCAATTGATATATCTAAAACACATAAAAACATTCATTTGTTATCAACAAAATTGATCGGATTGAACATGAGGCTCATTAACCCAACAAAACCCTAAACCTTAAACCCTATACCCTAAACCCTAAACTAAAAACTAAACCCTATACCTAAAACCTAAACCATAAACCCTAAAAACTAAATCCTAAATCCTAAACTCGAAACCCTAAAACCCTAAACCATAAACCATAAACCCTAAAACCCTAAACCTAATTAAATAAATAAAAAAATAAAATAAAAACCTAAACTAAAAGCTAAACCTAAACCAAAAGTTAAACCTAAACCTTAAAATAAAATAAAATAAAATAAAATATAAAAACTAAAATAAAATAAAATAAATAAGAACCTAAAATAAAATAAACTAAAAAATAAAAAAACTTAAATAAAATAAAAACTAAACCTAAAATAAAAATAAAATAAACCTAAGATAAAATAAAATAAAAACTAAATAAAAACTTAAAACTAAAAATTAAATATAAAAATAAATAAAAATTTACACCTAAACCCTAAACAAAAAAAAACCAAAACCAAAAAAAAAAATAAACCAAATAAAATAAACCTAAAACTAAACTAAAATGAATAAAACCTAAACCTAAACCTAAATCTAAACCTAAAATAAATAAAATAAAATAAACAAAAAATAAACCTAAGCCTAAACCAAAAAAATAAAACCTAAAAATAAACTTAAAATAAAAACTTAAAACATAAACCTAAAGAAATAAAATAAAACCTAAACTTAAACCTAATTACAAAAAATAAAACCTAAACCTAAAAAAAAAAAATAAAATAAAAAAACTATACTAAAAAATAAACATAAACCTAAACTTAAAATAAACTAAAATAAAAATAAACCTAAACTAAAATAAATAAACCTAAACTAAATTAACTAAACTAAATAAAAAAATAAACCTAAATAAATTTAAATAAAATAAAATAAATTAAAATAAATAAAAAATAAACTAAATAAACCTAAATGTACCAATTTATTAATTTTTTTAAAAAATTCTAAACCCTTAACCCTAAACCCTAAGATCCCTAAACCCTAAATCCTAAACCATAAACCCTAAACCCTAAAACCAAAATAAACCTAAATAAACTTAAATAAACCAAAACCCCAAACAAACTAAAACCTAAATAAACCTAAACCCTAAAAGACTATAAATAAACCTTAAATAACTATATAAACCTAAACTAAATACCCTAAATTAAACCTAAACCTAAACTATAACTAAACCTATAAAATAAACTTAACCCTAAACTATAACCTAAACCTAAACTCCTAAACCTAAACTACAAACTAATAAAATACTAAACCCTAAATAAAAATTCTAAAAACCCTAAACCCTAAACCTATAACTTTAAAAATCTAAACCTTAAACTTTAAACCCTAAACTATAAACCTAAACCTAAAACCTAAACCTAAAAATTAAACCTAAAACCCTAAACTAAGTTTAAACACTAAATAAAACCCTAAATAATAATAAAACCCTAAACCTAAAATCATAAAAAAGCTAAAACACTAAACCCAAAACCCAAACCCTAAACCTAAACCTAAACCTAAAACCTAAACCTAATTAACTAAATAAATTAAAAAAATAAACCTAAACTAAACATAATAAACCTAAACCTAAACCTAAAAATAAGAATGGACAAAACCTGAAAACATCACCATCAAAAGCTAATGATCTAAAGTGGAGGCAAAAGCATAAAAAATCATAGTGGTAAGATGCTTAAATCATAAGTAATAAAATAGGAGTGATGGAGGTTATAAGATCGAGGATATGGTGGATCCCACTACTCAAGACCTGGTTAACTAGAGAAATAATTGAAATATGGAACTATGTCTTTATAAAATAATTCTAGTTACCTGGGTTTTATCTACTAATGATTAATTTCTCATGTTATCGCTAGAAACAAAACTTGGTTGATGTAATCAAAAAAGAAGACATGTTGAATCAATTTGTTCTATTTAAAAAATCCAAAACCTAAACCCAAACCTAATCCTAAACCCCAAACCCTAAACCCTAAACTTTAAACCCTAAATCCTAAACCCTAAACCCTAAACCCTAACCTCTAAATGCAAAACCATAAACCCTAAACCCAAAACCCTAAACTAACCCTAAACCCTAATAAGCGAAGACCAAAACCTAAACTAAATAGAACTTGAAGATAAAATAAATAAATAAAACTAAATAAAAATAAAATAAAATAAAAAAATAAAATAAAAACATAAACTAGAACCTAAACTTAAACCTAAAAAGAAAATAAAATAAAAAGTAAAAACAAAACTAAAATAAAATAAAATAAAAAACATAACTAAACTAAAAAATAAAAACCATAAATAAAATAAAAAATAAACCTAAAATAAAAACTAAATAAAAATCTAAACTTAGAAAATAAACCAAAAAATAAATAAAAATAAAATATAAACTCTAAACTAAAAAAAACCTAAAGTTAAACAATAATAAACTAAACTAAAATAAATAAAACCTAAAATAAACTAAACCTAAACCTAAGCTAAATAAAATAAAATAAACTAACAATAAACCTTAACCTAAATTAAAAAATTATACCAAAAAATAAACCTAAAATAAAATTTTAAATAGCAAAATAAAATAAAAACCTAAACCTTAACCTAAAATAAAAATAAAATCAAACATTAAAATAAAATAAAATAAAAAACTAAAAATAACCCTAAACTTAAACCTAAAACTAAAAAATAAATTAATAAAAATAAACCTAAAATAAATAAACTAAACTAAATAAAAATAAAAATAAACCTAAATAAAAAAATAAACTAAATAAACCTAAACCTACTAGTTTTCTTAATTATTAAAAAATAAAAAATTAAAAAAAAAATTAAAATCAAGATTAAAATAAAACCTAACATGAAACCCTAATCCCTAAACCCTAAATTGTAAACCCTAAACCTTAAAACCTAAACCCTAAAACCTACAACCCTAAACCCTAAACCCTAAAAATCATAACCTAAACTAAATAAAACCTAAAAATAAAATAAATAAAAAAGCTAAACCATAATAAAATTAAAAAAATAAAATAACATAAAAACCTAAACTAAAACCTAAACCAATTCCTAAACCTAAAATAAAATATAATAAAAAATAAAACTAAACTTGAATAAAATAAATAAAACCAAAAACTAAATTAAAAAAATAAAATAAAAAATAAAAATAAAAAACCTAAATGAAATAAAAACCTAAACCTAAAAAAAATAAACCTAAAATAAACCTAAAAAACAAATAAAAAAAAACCTAAACCCTAAACTGAAACATAACCTAAACCTAAAATAAACAAAATAAAATAAACCTAAACCTAAACTAAAATAAACTAAACTAAAATAAATAAAATGTAAACCTAAACCTGAAATAAACTAAACCTAAACCCTAAACTAAATAAAAGAAAACTAAAAATAAACCTAAACCTAAACTAAGAAATAAAACCTAAAATAAACCTAAAATAAAAAAACCTAAACCTAAACCTAAAAAATAAAATAAAAAACCTAAACCTAAACCTAAATAAAAAAAATTAAATAAAATAAAACTTAGTAAAATAACCCTAAACTTAAAATTAAAACTAAAAAATAAACTAAAATAATAAACCTATACTAAAATAAATAAACCTAACATAAGTAAACTAAACTAAATAAAAATAAAAAATAAACTTAAATAAAATTAAAATATAAAATAAATTAAAATAAACTTAATAAACCTAAACCGACTAGCTTACTTAATCTTAAAAAAATAAAATAAATAAATAAAATCAAAATTAAAATTTAAAAAAAAACCCTAACCCTAACCCTAAATCGTAAACCCTAAAACCCTAAACCCTAAATTGTAAACCCTAAACCCTAAATCATAAACCCTAAACCCTAAAACCCAACCTAAACCCTAAACCCTAAACCCTAAACCAAACCTAAACCTAAAAAACCTAAAACCATAACCTAAACTAAATAAACCTAAAATAAATAAAATCTAAACCTAATAAAATAAAAAAAGAAAATAAATCAAAACCTAACTAAAACTTAAACCTAAACCTAAACTTGAAAATAAAATAAATGAAAATTAAAAAAACTTAACAAAAAATAAAATTAAAAAAAACCTAAACTAAACTAAAAAAATAAAATAAACCTAAAATAAAAAACCTAAATAAAAAATAAAAAATTAAATGTATAATAAAATAAAATAAACCTAAAATAAAATAAATAAAATAAAATTAAATAAAAAACATAAACCTAAAAATTAACCTATAAACCTATAAACCTAAACCCTAAACAAAAAAAACCTAAACCTTAAATAAACCAAATCTAAACCTAAACCTAAACTAAAAATAAAAACTAAAATAAATAAAAAACCAAAATAAACTAAACCTAAACCCTAAAATAATAAATAAAACAAAATAAAAAAATAAACCTAAACATAAACTAAAATACCTAAAAAAATAAACCTAAAATAAAAAAAATAAAAAAACCTAAACCTAAAAAAAAATAAAATAAAACCTAAAATAAATAAACCCTAAAACCAAAAAAAAACCCTAAACCCTAAAAAAAATAAACCCTAAACTAAATCCTAAACCCTAAAACCATAAACCCTAAACCTAAACCAAAATTAACCCTAAATCCTATAAACCCTAAACCATAAACCTTACAATCATAAACCCTAAACCCCTCTACAACCCTAAATCATTAACCCTATAACCATAAACCCTAAACCCTAAACCCTAAACCCTAAACCCTCAAAATCATAAACCTTAAAGCCTAAACACAAAGCAATAAACCCTAAACCCCCAACTTTAACCCTAATCCATAAAACCTAAACCCTAAACTTATTTTCACTATTAAATCAAAGACCTTGCCATGGTGGTTGCTCCTTGGTGATCCTTTTCACTAAGTACCTCTCCTCTACTTTATTAACTATCAAATTAAAAATTCTCTTCTACATCTCCTCTTGAACTTGAATTCCTAATCGGTATTTCATGGTTGGATGGGTGGCTAACTAAGTTGGTTATTCCCAGGTCTTCTTCATAAAATTTCTTACTTTTCAGTTCTATTGATCCTTCTGCCTTGGTTTCATGTTTGATTCTCTAGATTACCCTAATTGTAACACATTTTATGTTGTTATAATGCTTCTATCGAGTTAGACTAAAGTTTAGTTTATTCTTAGCTACTATTGTTTTTCTAAAACTGGACATCTATTGTGTGGTGCTTTATTGGAACTAATCCTTTCCTACTTATGACCTGGTTTGCCTTATGGCTAAATAAGTAAAAATTGTCCCTAATCTTTGTTGGTTAACTGTTCATAATGGCATAATTGTTGAATAAAGTTTTCTGAGCAATTAATAATGGTTATTAAGCATAACATATGATTGTAAACCTTCTAAAGTTTGATGCTATGTAAAGATGAACCTAAAAATAGTACTCTTTCTTAGCTCTCCTTTCTTCTCTTTATCCTTATCCTTTAGCTATGACTTTGCCTGTGTTTTGCGATTTCTACAAGTTGAAACTAAAAATGGTCATTACTAAATAACCCAATTGTTAAATCTTGCTTATCTTTCTTTCTCAAAGAAATCATGAACCTCGACTTATCCATTTACTATTTAAATTTATTTTAGTCTTATTTTGTCTTTTCTCTATGCTTTCTAGATGTTGTATTTGCCCTTTTGTTTTCTTTTCTTTCTAATAATGGGGTTTAGCCTTAAGTTTTGTTGCTCAAAAAAATAAAGCATTACCCCTTTAAAGGACATTGTATATTTTCCTTTTATGATAATAAAATTTTAACTTTCCCAAAAAAAAATCCTAAACCATAAATAGCCCTAAACCTTAAAACCTAAACCCTAAACCCTAAACCTTTAACCCTAAACCCCAAACCCTAAACCCTAAACCCTAAACTAACCCTAAACCTAAAACCCTAAACCCTAAAGCCTAAAAAGCTAAAAGCCTAAACCAAAACTAAACAAAACCTAAAAATAAAATAAATAAAGAAACCTAAACCAAAATATAAAATATAAAATAAAATAAAACTAAAACCTAAACCTAAACCTAAACCAAAAAAGAAAATAAAATAAAAAATAAGAAATACCCTAAAATAAAATAAATAAGAACATAAACTAAACTTATAAAATAAAAAACCCTAAACCTAAAAATAAAACCAAAAACCTAAACCTAGAACCCTAAAATAATGCACAAAAAATTTTAATAAAAAATCTACCTTAAACCTTAAAACTAACCCTAAACCCTAAACCTACAATCCTAAACCCTAAACCCTAAACCCTAAAACCTTAAACTCCAAACCATAAACCCTAAAACCTAAACCCTAAACCCTATACTCTGTTAAACAAAAAAACCTAAACCAAAACCTTAAACCCTAAACCCTAAACTAAAACCTAAACCCTAAACCTAAAAACAAATCCATAAACCCTAAACCCTAAACCCTAAACGATAAACCATAAACCCTAAACCCTAAACCATAAAACCACAAGCCATAAACCCTAAACCCTAAACCCTAAACCCTAAAACCTAAACCTAAATAAAAAAATAAAATAAAATAAAATAAAGCCTAAAATAAAATCTAAAGCTAAACCTAAAAATAAAATAAAATGAAAAATAAAAATTAAACTTAAATAAAATAAATAAAAACCTAAACTAAACTAAATAATAAAATAAACATAAAAATAAATAAAAACCTAATTAAAATAAAAACAAAACCTAAAATTAAAATAAAATAAACCTAAGATAAAATAAAATAAAAACTTAAACCTAAAAATAAACCAAAAAATAAAACCTAAAATAAATAAACAATAACACCTAAACCCTAAGCTAAAAAAAATAATCTAAACCTAAAATAAAACTAAAGTAAACAAAATAACATAAATCTAAACCTAAACTAAAATAATCTAAAAATAAATAAATAAAACCTAAACCTAAACTTAAAATAAACTAAATCTAAAACTAAAATTAAATTAAATAAAATATAATAAATTGAAAATAAACCTAAGCTTAAACTTAAAAAATAAAACTTAAAAACTAACCTAAAATAATAACCTAAAACCTAAACCTATAAAAATAAAATAAAAACCTAAACCTAATCATAATAATAAAATATAAAACCTAAACTTAAAAATCCAAAAGAAAAAATAAGACTAAACTAAAAAATATACCTAAACCTAAAAAAACTAAAAAAAAAAACATACACTAAAATAAATAAACTAAACTAAATAAAAATAAAAATAAACCTAAATAAAATAAATAAAATAAAATATACTAAAATAAAAAAAATAAACTAAATAAACTAACCTAACTTAATTAAAAATAAACCTAAACCTTAAACCTTAAAAACCCTAAACCCTATATCCTAAACCCTTAACCCAAAACTCTATACCCTAAACCCTAAACCCTAAACCCTAAACCCTAAAAATCCCTAAACCTTAAACCCTAATCCCTAAACTAACCCTAAACCCTAAACCCTAAATTATAAACCTTAAACCCTAAACCCTAAACTCTAAACCCAAAATAAGCTTAAACCTTAAAACCCTAAACCCTAATCCCTAAACATTAAACCCAAACCCTAAACCCTAAACCCTAAACACTAAACACTAAATGCTTAAACCTTAAACACTAAAAATCCTAAACCCTAAAGCCTAAACACTAAACCTTAAACCCTAAACTTTAAACTTGAAACCTTAAACTCTAACCTTAAACCCTAAACCCTAGACCCTAACCCTAACCCTAAACCCCAAAACCTAAACCTAAACCTAAAGTAATTAAATAAATTAAAAAATAAACTTAATCCCTAAGACATAATAAATCTAAACCTAAACTTAGACCCTAAACCTAAAGTAACTAAATAAATTAAAAAATAAACCTAAACCCTATAACCTACAAAAACTAAATCTAAGTCTAAACCCTAAGAACTAAAAAAAACATAACTAAGCTAAATATGGTGGTGGAGGCTAAGGAGGAGGCAAACTAATGGTGGGGGATCTAGAGGCTAGTGGGATATGGAGGTCGAGCAATGGTGGAAGGCAAAAATTATAAAATCATTATGGTGGCTGAGGGAGAGATGATAAATATCCTTACTGAGAGGGTGGGGTTCTAACTAGAAATTGAAGAAATGATGATCTCTACTTATGGAACTATGTCTTTATAAGAGATGATTCTAGTTATCTAGGGTTTTAAATTGCCCTAATGTGCTCATTTCCTATCTATAACTGCCTAAAACTTTGGTTACTAATGAAATCAAAAAGAATAAATGTTTAATCTGAATTTGTTCTCTATTAAAAAAAAACCAAAAACACTAAACCCTAAACTAAAACCTGAACCCTAAACTTAAAAGCTAAACCTTAAAAGCTAAACATTAGTCCCTAAACCCTAAACCCAAAAACCCTAAACTCTAAACCCTAAACCCTAAAACCTAAACCTTAAACCCTAAACTCTAAACCCTAAACCCTAAACCCTAAACCTAATAAACCCTAAACTAATTAAATAAAAAAATCCTAAAATTAAAAAAAAAAAACATAAACCTAAACTAAATAATACTTAAAATAAATAAATAAAAACCAAAACCAAAATAAAATAAAATGATAAAATCAAATAAAATCTTAAACTAAAACCTAAACCTAAAAGGAAAATAAAATAAAAAATTAAAACTAAAATAAAATAAAATAAATAAAACTAAACATAAAAAACTAAAATTAAACCTAAACCAGAACTTAAAAAATAACTAAAATAAAACCTAAACTAAAATAAATAAACTTAAAATAAATAAACAAAACTAAATAAAAATAAAAATAAACCTAAATAAAAATAATAAAATAAAATAAACTAAAAGAAATTAAAAATAAAAATAAACTAAACAAACATAAACCTCACTAATATTATATTTAAAAAAAAATTATAAAAACTAAAAACCATAAAATAAATTTAAAATTAACCATAAACCTAAACCCTAAACCTAAAATCCTAAACACTAAACCTAATCTTCAACCTATAATCTTAAACCCTAAACTAAACCTAAACCCTACACCCTAAACCCTTAAAAACTTAAACTTAAAATAAATAAACCTAAAATAAAATAAATAAATCCCAACCTAAATAAAATAAAATAATAAATTAAAATAAAAACCAAAACTAAAACCTAAACCTAAACTTAAACATAAACTTAAACTTAAAAAAAATAAAAAAAATAAAAACTAAACTAAATATAATAAATAAAAACCTAAACTAAATTAAAAAATAAAATAAATTTAAACTAAAAAACCTAAATAAAATAAAACTAAAGGAAAATAAAAAATAAAATAAATCAAAATAAAATAAAATCAAAACTTACTAAAAACATAAACTTAAAAAATAAAACTAAAAAATAAATAAATAAATAAAACCTAAACCATCAACTAAAAAACTAAACCTAAATAAATAAAATTAAATAAACCTAACCTAAACTATAAAATAAACTAAAATAAATAAAACCTTAACCTAAACCTAATATAAACTAAACAAAAACTATAAACTAAATAAAATAAAATAAACTAAAATAAACTTAAACCCGAACTATAAAATTAAATAGAAAAAAAAACTTAAAATAAAAACCTAAAATAATAAATTAAAAACCTAACCTAAAAATAAAAAAATAAAACCTAAACCTAAAAAATAAAATAAAAATAAAACTAAGCTAAAAAATAAACATAAACTTAAACCTAAACCTAAAAAATAAACTAAAATAAAACTTAAATAAATAATTGCTAAACTAAATAAAAAATAAAAATAAACCTAAATAAAATAAAAAATAAAACAAACTAAAATAAATATAAAATAAACTAAATAAACTTAAACCTACCACTTTAATTTATTTAAAAAAAACCTAAACCTAAAATAAACCCGAGACCCAATAAACCTAAACCCTAAACCCTAAACACTAAATCATTAACCCTAAACCCTAAACCAAACATAAACCCTAAATCTTAAATAAAAACCTAAACCCTATAACCCCTACAACCTAAGCCCTAAGCCCTAAACCCTCAAAACCCTAAACCTACTAAAATAACCTTCATTGATCTTATTAAATTTGGTAAACCTTTGGCAATATCTATTTACTAATCTTATGTTTCAAGATGGTTTCATTTCAGGGTCATAAGTGGTTGCTCACCCTAGTTTTGGTGACTTTACTACTTTGGCTTGAGGCTTATCTTGGTTTAATTGTCAACTCTAAATAAGTTGATGGCTAATTTTCTCTAGTTTAGGTTGGATATTTGGATAATGGCTATTTTTGGTGTTCTAACTTTGTTCTAGCTTCTCTCTCTAGGTTATTGTGATTAGTCTATTATAGTATTTGTTTATTTGTTTGGTTGCTATCTAGTTGTTGGTTGGTTGCTCTTTATTTAATGGTGTAGTATTTGGAACTCTACGAAATGCTGGCCTTGGATGTTTGTTTGTATCAGGTATGCTGGCTATGATGGCTTTGATGTTACTCACCTCTTCTCTTTGGTTGGTAGCATTACATATGATTGTAACCCTTCTTTATGATGTTTGGATGCTAATATATATTATTGACCCTTGAGATGATCCTAATTGAGTTTGAGCCTTCTCTTTCTCAGCTCTCTCCTTTTCCTCTCTTTAACCTTATCCTTTTAACTATGACTTACCTTTGTAGTGTTTTTGATTTTAATGTTGGAACTTCTGAGTGAATGGTCATTATTCAAATAAACCTAAGTGCTTGGATCTTGCTTATCTTGCTAAAAGGAAGCATGACTCATCCTATTATTTTAGATTTGTTTTAGTCTACTATATGTCTTTTCTCTTGTGCTTTTAATTTGATCCTTTTCTTTTCCTAATGTACTTAGATGGGCATCTACTTTAGGTTTCTTGTTGCTCTAAGAGTAGTAAATTTTAGAGCTTTACCCTTTAAAATCTTCCTTTATGGTACTAAAATTATAACTAATAAAAAAAAACCCTAAACCATAAACCCTAAATCCTAAACAACCCTAAACCCTAAACCCCAATCTTAAACCCTAAACCCTAAACCCTAAACCCCAAACCCTATACCCTAAACCATAAACCCAAAACCTTAAAAAGCTAAAAACATAAACCTAAACTAAATAAAACCTAAAAATAAAATAAATAAAAAATCCAAAACAAAAATAAAATAAAATATAAAATGAAAAAAAACTAAAACATAAACCTAAAATAATAAATAAAACATAAAAAACTAAACTAAAATAAAATAAATAAAAAAACTAAACCTAAAATAAAAAAAAAAAAACTAAACCTAAATAAAATAAAATAAACCTAAATAAAAATAAACCCTAATAAAAAAAAAAATAAACCTAATAAATAAAAAATAAAAAACTAAAAACCTAAAATAAACCAAAAAACCAAAACCTAAACTAAATAAAATAACATAAACTAAAATAAAACCTAAACATAAACTAAAAATAAAAACCTAAAACCTAAATCGAAACCTAAAATAAAATAAAAATCTAAACTAAACCTAAATAAAATTAACCTAACAAAATAAAAAATAAACCAAAAAATAACCTAAACCTAAAAGATAAACTAAAATAAAACCCAAAACTAAAATAAATAAAAATTAAAACCTAAAATAAAATAAAACTAAAATTATTAAAAAAACAAATAACTAAATAAAATAAACCTACCTAAATTTTAAAAAAACTAAACCTAAACCCTAAACCTAAACTCTAAACCTAAACTCCTAAACCCAAAAACCTAAACCCTAAACCCCAAACCCTCCCTAAAACCTAAACCTAAACTAACTAAACCTAAACCCAACCTAAACCTAAACTAAAACCTAAACTTAAACCCTAAACCCTAACTAAACTAAACCTAAACCTAAACCATAATTAAAATTATTTAAAATTATAAAATAAAATAAATAAAACTAACTAAATAAAAAAACCTAAAATAAATATAAAATATATAAACCAAAAATTAAAAAATAAACTAAAAAAAAAATTAAATAAAATAAAATTAAACAAAAATAAAATAAAAATAACTAAAATAAAATAAAATAAAAAATACAAAACCAAAATCAAAAAAAAACCTAAAATAACCTAAACTAAATAGAAACCTAAAACCCTAAACTAAAAAAATCCTAAACCTATAGTAAAATTAAAATAACAAAATAAAATAAACCTAAACCTAAACTGAAATAAACTAGACTAAACTAAATAAAACCTAAACCTAAACCTAAAATAAACTAAACCTAAACCTAAACATAAACTAAATTAAAGAAAAAAAAACTAATAATAAACCTAAACCAAAACTAAACATTAAAACTTAAAAATAAACCTAAAATAAAAACCAAAAACTAAACCTAAACTTAATAATAATAAATAAAACCTAAACATTAAAATAAAATAAAAATAAACTTCAACTAAAAATAAACCTAAACCTAAACCTAAAAAAATAAACAAAAAAAACCTAAATAAATAAATTAATAAATTAAACTAAATATAAAAATTAAAAATAAACCTAAAAAATAAGATAAACTAAAAGAAATAAAAAATAAACTAAATAAATCTAAACCTACTAGTTTAGTTTATTTAAGAAAATCTATAAACCCTAAACTAAACACTACTAAACCTAAACCCTAAAGCATAAACTAAAAACTAAATCCTATACAAACCCTAACCCTAAACCCTAAACCCTAAAACCCCAAACCTAACTAAATAAATTAAAAAAAAATAAACCTAAACCCTAAATAAATAAATACCTAAGCCTAAAACCCTAAGAATGAGAACCTTGATAAACATCAAACAAGGCTAATTAGATCTAAATAAAAATAAATAGAGGCAGTTAAGGGTGGTGGGACTGAGGTAAAGATAAAACTAGTGGTGGTTAACACTATAAATAAAAAATAAGAGATTAATATGATGGTGGATCACCACTGAGACCTGAATGGGAACTAGAGAAACAAAAGAATGATCAATCATACTAATATGGAATCGTATCTTTACAGAGAGAGGTTCAGTTATCTAGTTTTGATTTGATATGCATGCTCATTTTATCTATGTCATCTGTGTCTTAGAAAACTAGTATGCTACTTGGTTGATGAAATCCAAATGAAGAAATGCTAAACCTGAATTTGCTTTAATAAAACCAAAAAAAAACCCTAAACTAAAACCTGAACCTAAACCTAAAACCTGAACCTGAAACCATAAACCCTAAGCCATAAAAATCCTAAACCCCTAAATACCTGAACACTAGACCCTAAAACCTAAACCATAAATCCTAAAATCTTAAACCCTAAACCCTAAACCCTAAAACATAAACCCCAAAACCTAAAACCTAAACCCAAAACTCAAAGCCCAAAACCCTAAACCTACAACCCTAAATTCTAAACCTGAAAACCTAAACCTAAACCTAAACCCATAAACCTAAAACCAAACCTAAACACACTCTCTGCCTCTCGTATGATTTTGAGTTCCTGGATTGGTCGCTCAGGCTCAGAGCATGTGTTTCTCCCCATGTGACATCCCTAGATTAGAGCAATGGTGAGGCTGGTCTCGACCCTGCCGCTTCGATGCACCGACGCACCTCCACTCTATAGGTTTTCTGATTCGATTGCTCTTAATGCACTTGTTAAATCATTCAAAGATGCTTTATCCGTAAGATCCCTAGCTCAATGCTTGGTTAATCTCATTTTGACATCTTATCATGGATTCGCGGCAATAATGTGTTCGATCGTGATGTTGAGAAACTTGCTAAGCCCTTCGAGTTTTATTTGGTGGGTAAATTCTCCTTACTCGACTCTGATAATATTCACTCTTTCTTTCATAGTTTAAAATTATTGGTACTTTCTCTTCTGATCGATCCTCACATTCTTATTCAACTCTCAAATGATTTAGATTATTCACGGTTTTCATCGCCGTTCTTATTTTGTGCATAATTGTCATGCGCTTTTGAAATGGTCGCCTCTTTGATGTCAAAGAGGAATCTCCCATTGTCCCTCTTTGGCTTGTTTTTCCTAACATGCATACATTATGTCACTCATCAAGTTTTGTTTCTTTGGCCTTTTGGTAGGCCTCCAAATAGACCAAGCAACGGCCACTAGATCTAGGCCATCCGTCAGATTCTCGTTGAGATAGACATCACAAAAAATATCCCAAAGAGGTTTGGATTGGCTCAAAAAATTTGGATATAGTCAAAAGTTTTAAAATTTTCTTATCTTTTGCACTCACCGAAGATTCACGCACGACACTCGAATGCTTTGTGCTTCATCCTAATCTCAAAAAAAATTTACCAGAATAAGACTACCATTAATGGAACAAAACCACTACTCTAGCATATGTTCCTGTGATACTCAAAAAGAACCTCTTCTCCTACACCTCGACTGTCTAGTGGAAAACACTCGACCTTGGTACTAAAAAAGCCATTGAGAGGTGTGATACCAATGGCAATTTACCTAACCTCACCCCGCTTGTAATAATCTGCTTCCCATGAGTTTTTTGCTTCAATTATATCCTACCAAAAAATCAATGGTAGCCTTATATTGGACACCCAATTAAACAATTTGAATGGGAATCATATAATGGACCAAAATAATGATGACCCTATGGCTTCAGAACATATTGAGAAAGATATTTGTATTACAATGGTGGAACTTCCCCATCTATTTCCTTCGAGTGATAATCAATTGAACCCAATTTCACACTCTATCACAGTAAGAAGGTGAAATCCCTCTTCTAAAACTATTGATAGAACCTTCTACTATTCCGAACCCAAAATCAATCCCTTTCGATGGAGATAATTTGGACTCGATACACCCTTTCAAATTGTTAAAACAAAACCCTACAAAGCAAAATTTTCTAATAATAACTTCACTAGAACCACTCGCTTTCTTCCACCCCACACAAGTAATGTGTCATCATCTTTCTCCTCTCTCCTTTCTTTTATCTTTTTTCCCTTTGTTGTCCCCTTATGATTAATTTTCTTATTTGGAATATCCTGGGTCTCTTCTTCGTCACACAATCGTGTTAGAGTCTTTGTCGTGCTCATAATATCAAGTTACTTATTCTTATTGAACCTTTCATTAATTCTTCTAAGATTGATTTTGTCGCTAGATCCCTTGGTTTTCATAATTTCTTCTTCAATCTTAATAATAAAATTTGGTGCTTTTGGCACAACCATCACCATTTCCATCATTGATGATCTTGACCAATTGGTTAATGTCAAAATCTCTTAGGTGACTTATCTTTGGCTCTTTTATCTATGCTTCTTGTAATAGAGTGGTAGGAACATCCTTTGGAATCACTTACCTTTCGCTTCCTGCCTAACCTTCCCGGTTGGTTGGAGGTGATTTCAATACTATCATAGCTAGTTCAAAGAAGGGGAGGATGTTCTCCTAACCTTCATTCCATGGAGGACTTCTCAAATATGATCCTTGATTATAATCGACATTGGTTTCACCGGGTCTAACTTCAGTGGCACAACTCTAGACTTTGGCAAAGATCTTGATAGGACCCTCTTAATTTCTTTGATCAATCAAGGCCTACTATTGTTGAGCATTTGAGTAACTTTGTCGACCATGCTCCTCTTTTGATTTCCTTCAAAATCCCTAACCCGCCTACTCTCCTTTTCAGATTTCAAAATATGTGGACCCAACATAGTGACTTCACCAATGTCGCCTCACTAATTGGATGGCCCCTATTTTCCTGGATAATTGTTAAAGGTATGACTCGCCTTTGGCTTAAGCTAAAAAGACTTAAACAAAATATCAATTGGTGGAACAAACACATTTTCAAAACCTTTTCACAAATCTTAAAGCTATGGAACAAGAGGTTTGTTCTCTTGAAGAGGTCGCTCAACCCATCCCAAGAAACTTGAGGAGTTGAACATTGCCAAGAATAACTTGGTTAATTATCAAAACATGGAAGAAACCTATTGCCAAAAAAGCCGCAAGCAAGCATATTGTCGATGGTGACGGAAACACTGTATTTTCATGCCATTTGTAATAAACGGAGAGCCTTAAACTCAATCAAGAAAATTAAGAACTCTAATGGTGAATGGATAACCGATAACAATGATATTAAGGATTTTGTCATACATCATTTCCAAACTTTATTAAATTCTAATCCGTTGCTGGGAACTTTATCAAACACTCATCTTATCCCTTCTATGATTAACAGTGAGGATAATCATTTACTCACTATGTGTCCTTCCGAAGAGGAGATTAGTAATACTCTTAAGAACATGAACACTGACTCTTGGGCCCGACGCCATATACCCACTTCTTTCAAAGATTGTTGGCCATTTATTAAAACCAATTTAGTTGATGTTATTGATTTCTTTGATGGCAATCCTATTCCCAAATACTTTTCAAGCACTTCTATTGTCCTTATTTCCAAAACTAACAATCTAAATCTTGGGGCAATTTTAGACCGATTAGTCTTTGCACCTTTTTCAAAAAACTCATTGCTAAATTAATAAATAATAGACTTAGCCCTTGCTTCCCAAAATCATCTCCCAAATCAAACTTTTTGTTAAACACAGCAATATCGGATAATATTCTTCTTGCTCAAGAGTCGGTTCATGACATTGATGTCCCTCTAGAGGAGGCAACATCTTATTCAAACCGACATCGCTAAAGCCTTTGACAATCTCTCATGGGATTTTCTCTTCAAATCAATTTGTTTGGTTTTTCCGATAGTTTTATCCGGATTATAAAAGGTGTATCACGAATGTCTAGTTTTGGTTATCTTGAATGGTGAGTCCATAGGTTTCTTTCCTTCTAGCCATGGGCAAGGTGACCCACTATCACCTTCTCTTTATCATCGCTATTGAATACCGTCAAGGAGCCTTAACGATCTTTTCGCTAATAATCCTAATATGTCTTTAAAACTCATGGAGGTTTCCCAATTTCTCATCTTAGCTTTGCGTGATGATTTCATTATCTTCTGCAACGGCTCCCTTCAACATGTTAAAACCATTAAAAACCTTCTCAAATGATTTTGGTAAAGTTAGTGGTCTTTTTCTTAATGAAGGAAAATGTGGTTTTATTCCTTCAACCAAGATTCCTTCTAATAGACTTAACCAAATATCCAGAATTACTAATTTTAAGCAAAATCAACTCCTCTTAATTACCTTGGGCTCCTTTTAAAGGCCAAAAAAGATCACACCTTTTTGATGATCTAATTCAAAAAATTTCAAACAAAATTTCGGTTTGAGAATTTCATTTACTCTTCTGGTGGTAGGCTTACCTTGATCAAGAGCACCCTAAATTCCATGCCTATATACCTTCTTCAAACCATTGTGCCTACCAACT
This sequence comes from Cymbidium sinense, assembly GCA_021442155.1. Classification (NCBI taxonomy): domain Eukaryota; kingdom Viridiplantae; phylum Streptophyta; class Magnoliopsida; order Asparagales; family Orchidaceae; genus Cymbidium; species Cymbidium sinense. Next base: position 69,012 of record JAKCPB010001279.1, read on the forward strand.
CTACCATCAATAGAATTGAGCATCTCTTAAACAAATTCTGGGAACCAATACCTCCTTTAAAAGAATGCACCGGTCATCTTGGTCTAAAAGTTGTGGTACTCTTGAAGAGGGAGGTCTGGATGTAAATCCATCAAAGAAGTTATCAATGCCTTTCTCCTAAACTTTGGTGGAATTTTAGGAGTAAAAATAGTCTTTGGGTGAATTTCATGACTTCTAAATATTACCAAGGTAAACATCCTCTCATTTGTCCCTTTAAATCAGGTGATTCTCCTGTGTGGAGAAGACTTTGTATGTCAAATGGGATGTAATCCTTAATTTTTGGGGCATAAACTCGCAATTCCATCTTTTGGCAAGACAACCGGAGTGGTTGTGGATCCATTGATGACTTACTCACACTCACCCACTTCGCTATTAGAGTTAATTCATGCAAAACCACAAGTGGAACACTAGTAAATTACTGATTCTATTCCTTCCACTTTCTTAAATATGATTACTAATATTCCTATCACTCCTAACAATCCTGATCAGATTATCTTTAAGCTATCTCATAATGGGGATTTCAACCTTAAAATGTGTGGCTTCACACTAAAGACACTCGTGATTCTTCTATTGTGTTCTCCAAAATTTGGAATAATAATATCCCCTCTTCTTACTGCTCTAACTTGGCGTATCCTAAAAAACTTTATTCCTATTGACTCTTGTTGTGGGTAAAGGGTTTTATTTACCCTTTAAATGTCAATGTTGTTCCCATATTGAGAATGTTAACCATGTTTTTGTTAATGGGGCTATTGCCTCTAAAATTTGGATTTGGTATGACCATCTATTCAACACAATTTTAATTGTTCTTTTACTTTATATCAACTTCTTGAAGTTTACTTTGACAATGCAATTAAAGGTCATATTAAAATCATAATCGCCATTACTCTTATTTGGTTCATATGGATGGACCAAAATGATGCTAAACATCGTGGATTCATGAATCACATGAGGATTATTCTAGAACTAAAACAAAATTTGTGACTTGTTTAAAGCCAACTTAATTCATCACAAACATTTTAAAGGATGTAAATCAGAGCCAATAAACTGGCCTCAACCTTCCGCACAGCCTTACTATCGAAATGATAGAATGGTTTTTGGAAAAAACCTCTTGATCATATTATTAAAATTAACACCATGGCTCTCATAATGGCTCGTTGTGGAGGCATTTTAGGGATTCTAAGGGTATAGTCCTATGTGCATTTGCTTATCCCCTTATTTCCATGTCCCTTATACGAGCTTATGGCGTCCACAAAGCTCTAGAAATTTGTCTTCAAAATGGTCGGCTCAATATTTGGATAGAGGTGGATGCTCTTTCTACCGATTGACCTTTGACTTCTACCAATATGAGCAACGCTTGTTTGTCCTACCTCCTCAAGCAAACTAGGGCTCTTCTCTCTCAACTGAATTCTACCATCACTCATGTTTGGCATTAAGGTAACGCCTGTGCTGATTATCTTGCAAATTTGGGTGCAAGATTAGACAGTATCATCTTCTTTGATCAATTTACATTACCCAAATACTTATGGTCCGGTAAACTTGGACAATTCGGCTTCCTTACCTCGTAATCTAATTCTCCTCTTCGCCTCCTTTTTCGGTTTCTATTTCCTTGTGTTCTTTATGGATACTCATAGATATCATTGTTGTCTTGTGCTCTTGCCATGACTTGCTATATTTACCCTTCTCCTTTAGTTGGAAGATTCTGCTTTTGGCATTTTCAATATTATGGTGATGTTGAACTATATGCACATCAATCTCTTGAATTGGAACCTAGTTGAGCCTTGTGTTACCTGTTACTGGTTTTATAACTGCAATCCCACTTGGGACTTTAATTTCATTGATACAATTATTTCTAAACCCGAGAATTAACCATCACGGAGGAAGTTATCTATTTTGATGGGCTTAGATTTTAGTACTAACTTCTTTAACCGCCACTCGATAATATGGCTTCGAGCATTGCTACTACCTATGTTGCTTCTAGGCAACGGATTAGTGTGCATTATGCTAGTTGCAATTTTTATTTTGATGTATTTCTTTGGCTGATGCTTACATTCCTTGGGACTCTTTCCTCCTTAAAAGCCTAATTCATAAAGGTTTTAACACTTATGTCGAAAGGATTTTGGTTGGTCGTTCTTCAAGACTTTCTACCATCATTTGCTTATATAATGCCTGACCTCGATGCTTTCTCCAGGGGAAGAAATTGTAATACCGGTCTTTTTAATGGTTATTTTGGTCTCAAATCCTTGTACCGGAATGGACCGTTTAATTACTTTTGATTTGAGGTTTGTCGCCATGTTTGTTTGTTATTTGTTTGTTGATTTGGTTTTTCATCCCTTTGTTCCCGCAGATTTTTTTTTCCTTTCTCCCGCTTTTCTCCTGCTATTTTTGCCATCTTGCCATGCCTTAGCAAGTTCGGTTTTGGACCTTTATTTTCTTAAAATTCGCTTGGTAATGATGTCTCTACTTGAATCATCCTCTTATTTTATATTCTTGTGGCTTACAATGTTGCATTAGTTGCTCGATGGGAGTGACTTTCCATTGCATTATTTCTTTTGTCATCATTCGTGGTCATGAATCATATTTATACCATTATTTATATTATAATCCGCATCCATTGGGTTTATGCTACCTTCTTGGATTGGAGTGTTTGAGAGGTACTAGTCGATGTTGTTTTATTGTCGTTTTAAGATTTTGATGTTTGTGGATTTGGTTTATCGATTAGTCTCTCTGCCTTAACTGCTATAGTATCCCCTTTAGTGTACTTAGTATTGTATCGCCTAATCAATGCTCTACTTGATCTTAACCTATGGTTTGTATACTCTCAATGATTGTTATTATGGCAAGCTCAGTATTTCTCAAGGATTGTTAATTGGGATATTGTTGCCGCTATTATGAATGTTCCTTATGTAGTTTTTTCTCGATTTTCTCTCGAGATTTGTCTCAGGGTGTCGACATTATCTTTTATCTCTTAATCTACTACGGTACTTTAATTTGCTATAATTTCTGTGGTAATTTAGGCTGGGATTTTGTTGATTTACCTTTCACTGGCTGGTTTCTTAATCCTGATTGCATGAGGTTGCTTTGTTTGGTTTGGTTCCAGATGCTTCACTTCAATTGTTATCCCCATCCGCCTGATCCTATTAATGGATTCGCAATGTTGGCTCCATCACATTTGCTGTATCCTCTTGATATGGTGACGATATCGATTAGGTGTGTTAGTAATCCACTCAATGCACCTTTACAATTTGCTATCTCACAAACTTGTATTTGTTTTGATTATACCGGATGAGTGGCATCATGCAAGGTTTTGCTATTTTGGTTGTCTCTTGTCTTGAGATTTACCTTTTATTTTACCTTGTCACCTCGCTTGGCTCTCTTTTTGTTGTAGAATTTCGTGGTCTCATGCCCCAAAGTCGCTCTACACGCCTGATGAGGGTTTTGGTGATTACCGATTTGCGCTTGGGATAAGCTTTTATGCTTTATTTGTTTGTTTATCTATTATTGCCATGTCTACATTTGAAGAGTTTTATGGCCAATTTGTTGTATCTTCCTATCTTGATGTTGCCGCCTTTAACTGCTATTTTCTTGATTTTAATGTTGAGACTCATTTCAATTCACTTGTTGTTTTTTTTTTTTTTTATGGTGGGTTCCAATGTTGTATTAGTCGTTGGGTTTTTGCCCGTAATTTATCTCCTATTTTTTGATCATCACCGCTACCTCATTTCTAACCTTGGTGCGCCTTATTAGTGCTTATTCAAGAATGGTATGCTTAGTCCCTCCTATCTTGGATGTTGTTGTTTTGCCTTGTTCTCGATTGTTTATCTGGATTATCTCAATGGAGGCCCTAATGCCGCTATTGAGTCGCCCTAACTTTTTTTCGGTGCTTATTTTGGTTGGTTGCGTCATTCCCTGTTGAGCTATATGCCTTCCTTACTATTGCTTTCAGGACATTAATAAGATTGTTTCGGTTGTTCTTGACCGAAAGATTCATTTACATATCATGTGATTGGGATGGTGTTAATTATAGGCTCATTGACTTATTTAGTTTTCGAGTTGTCTCTCCAATTTTCTTATGGAGGATTATATGTCAATTTCTTTCCTGAATATGGATATTCATGAGATTCTGGCTAAGATGGCTCACTCACTTATGTTTATGTATTCTCATGTCAAGATGACTATATTGATGATATTTTTCTTGAATGAGACTCCTTATCCTTCAAGAATTACCTATATATTTTAGATATGATTTTGCTTAGGTTTGCAAGTAATAAAGCTCACAAGAATATCAACAACCTGGGTGCTACCTTCAAAGTGTTTGTTGGCTATGATGGATGTGATGATCTCACCCCTATTGGTTCGAGTAGCTCATGTGATGTAACCCTTCAAGTTTGGATGCTCATACTTGCATCTCCCCAACAGATGTGATTGAGCCCGAGCCTTCTATCACAATTCCTTACTAACATAATCATATTATGTTTTTTCCTCTAACTTTTGTCTCAGATACCTTAACTGCTCTAATCTCCATCTTATTATAACTTTGCGTGATTCTCTCCTTCTTTGTGTCCGCCTGATTATCATGCATTCCCACATCCTCCGTGAGCATTATTTTAATCTTACTTTAGCTTATTATGTTAATCATCTTGTATCTTTTGATTATTTTATGCTTTCTTTTACTCTTGATGTACTTAGATAGGGATTTACCTTAGTTAATTGTAGCTCTTGAGTAGTTCCGAGTTTACCCCCTTTAAGGACCTTGTAACCCTCTTTTGTGGCAATAAAATACCCCTACATGGGGCTTCCCAAAAAAGAAAAAAAAAAAAAAAAAAAAAACCTACAACCCTAAACCCGAAACCCTAAACCCTAAACCTGAAACCCTAAACCCTAAACCCTAAGAAACCCTAAACCTTAAACCCTCAACCCTAAAACCTAAAGTGTAAACCCTAAATCCTAAAGTAAACCCTAAACCCTACACCCCTACAACCCTAAACCCTAAACCCTACAACCCTACAACCCTAAACTCTAAAGCCTAAATCATAAATCCTAAACCCTAAACCCTAAACCATAACCCTAAACCTTAAACCCCAAAACCTTAAATCCTAAAACACTAAACCCTAAACCCTAAGACCTAAACCCTAAAAACCTAAAAACCTAAAATTAAACTATATATATCTTAAAAATAAAATAAATAAAAAAACTTAAACCTAAATATAAGAAAAAAATAAAATAAAAAAAAACATAAAACTAAAAATATAATAAAATAAATTAATAAAATAAACTAAAATAAAATAAATAAAAAATTAAACTAAACTAAAAAATAAAATAAATCTAAATATAAAAACCATAAACAAAATAAAAGCTAAATGTAAAATAAAAATAAAATAAACCTAAAGTAAAATAAAATAAAAACCCTTCACTCTAAATCCTAAACCCTAAACCTTAAATCCTAAACCCTAAACCTTAACTCATAAACCCTAAATCCTAAACTCAAAGCCTTAAACTATAAACCTAAAAGCCTAAACCCTAAACATTAAATGCTAATCCCACCCTAAACCTTAAACCAAAACATTAAAAAAACACTAAACCTTAAACCCTATGCCCAAAAACCCTAAACCTAAACTCTAAATCCTAAACCCTAAACTCTAAATCCTAAACTAACCTTAAACACTAAACCCTAAACCCAAATCTCAAAACACTAACCCTAAACCCTAAACCCTAAAATAATAAACCTTAAAACCCTAAATCCTAAAAATGTAAAACCTAAACCTAAACCAAATAAATCCTAAAAATAAATAAATAAAATAACTTAAACTTAAATAAAAAAATTAAAAAAATCTTAAACTAGAACCTAAACGTAAAGCTAAAAATAATATAAACTATACTAATAAAAATGAACTAAAATAAAATAAATAAACCCTAAACTAAACTAAAAAAATAAAATAAATCCAAGAATTAAAAACCTAAATAAAATAAAAACTAAACATAAATAAATAAAATAAAATAACCTAAACCCTAAAATAAAATAAAAATCTTAAATCTTAAACTAAACCTAATCCTAAATCTAAACCTAAATAGTAAACTGCTATAAACTAAACCTAAACCTAAACCCTAAACCTAAACTAAAACCTTATTCCCCAAACCTTAAAAAGCCTTAAGCTTTAAACCCTAAACACTAAAATCATAAACCCGAAACCCTAAACCCTAAACCCTAAACCATAACCCTAAATTCTAAACAAACCCTAAACCCTAAACCCAAACCTAAACCTAATAAAACTAAACTATAAACCTTAAACACTAAACTAACCTAAACTCCTAAACACTAAACCTAAACTATAAACCCTAATCATAAACCCTAACCTAAATAAAAAATTTAAAAACTAAACTAAACCTAAAAACTAAACCCTAAACCCTAAACCTAAACTAAACTAAAACCTAAACTAACTAAAAGTTTAAACCTAAACCTAAACTAAACTAAACCTAAACCTAAACCTAAACTTAAATCCCTAAACCAAAACTAACTAAACCTAATGAAAGTCTAAACCTAATTAAACTCAAACACTAAATAAACCTAAACTAAATAAAATAAAAGAAATTAAAATAAACCTAAACTACACTAAAAAATTAAATGGAAAAATAAACCTAAAATAAAAACATAAACCCTAAACCTAAAAAAATAAAATCAAAAGCTAAACCCCTATCCCTAAATCCCTAAACACTAAACCCCAAACCTAAACCATAAACCCTAAACATTAAACCCTAAACCCTAAACCCTAAAACCCAAATGCTAAACCCTAAACTCTAAGCCCTAAACCTAAACTAAAAACCATAAACCTAAACTTAACCTAAGCTACAACCTAAAACCCTAAACCCTAAACATGAAACCCTAAACCCTAAATCTTAAACCCTAAACCCTAAACCTTAAACCCTCAACTCTAAAACCCAAAGTGTAAACCCTAAATCCTAAAGTAAACCCAAAACCCTACACCCCCTACAACCCTAAACCATAAACCCTACAACCCCACAACCCTAAACACTAAAGCTTAAATCGTAAATCCTAAACCCTAAATCATATGCCCTAAATAAGCCTTAAACCCTAAACCCTAAACCCTAACCCTAAACCTTAAACCCCAAAACCTTAAACCCTGAAACCCTAAGCCCTAAACCCTAAGCCCTAAACCCTAAAAACCTAAAAACCTAAAACTTAACTATATATATCTTAAAAATAAAATAAATAAAAAACTTAAACCTAAATATAATAAAAAAATAAAATAAAATAAAAACCTAAACCTAAAAATATAATAAAATAAACTAATAAAAATAAACTAAAATAAAATAAATAAAAAATTAAACTAAACTAAAAAATAAAATAAATCTAAATATAAAAACCCTAAATAAAATAAAAACTAAACGTAAAATAAAAATAAAATAAACCTAAAATAAAATAAAATAAAAACCCTACACTCTAAATCCTAAACCCTAAACCTTAAATCCTAAACCCTAAATCCTAAACTCAAAGCCTTAAACTATAAACCTAAAACCCTAAACCCTAAACACTAAACCCTAAATCCTGAACCCACCCTAAACCATAAACTTAAACATTAAAAAACATTAAACCTTAAACCCTAAGCCCTAAAACCCTAAACCTAAACCCTAAATCCTATACCCTAAACTCTAAACCCTAAACTAACCCTAAACACTAAACCCTAAACCCAAATCCCAAAGCACTAACCCTAAACCCTAAACCCTAAAATCATAAACCTTAAAACCCTAAACCATAAACCCTAAATCCTAAAAACCTAAAAACCTAAAAACCTAAACTTAAACTAAATAAATCCTAAAAATAAATAAATAAAAAAACCTAAACTTAAATAAAATAGAAAAAATTTAAAAAAAATCTTAAACTAGAACCTAAATGTAAAGCTTAAAATAATATAAAATATACTAATAAAAATGAACTAAAATAAAATAAATAAACCCTATACGAAACTAAAAAAATTAAAATAAACTTAAAAATTAAAAACCTAAATAAAATAAAACTAAACGAAAATAAAAATAAATAAAATAAACCTAAAATAAAATAAAATAAAAATTCTAAACGTTAAACCCTAAACCTTAAACCTTAAATCCTAAACCTTAAATAATAAACTCAAAGCCCTAAACCCTAACCCTACAACCCTAAACCCTAAACCCTAAACCAAAACCCTATTCCCAAAATCCTAAAAAGCCTTAAACCTTAAACCCTAAACCCTAAAATCCTAAACCCGAAATCCTAAAACCTAAACCCTAAATCGTAAATAGTAAATCTGAAACAAACCCTAAACCCTAAACCCTAAAACCCCCTACAACCCTAAACCCTAACCGTTATGACCCTAAACCATAAACCTTAAACCCTAAATCCTAAATCCTAAACCCTAAACACTAAACCCTAAATCATAAACCCTAAATCATAAACCTTAAACCCTAAACCTAATCTAAACCTTTAAAACTAAACTAAATTCAAAATTTAAACCTTAAACCCTAAATCTAACCTTTACATCCTAAAACTTAAACCCTAAACCTAAACCCTAAATGTTAAACTAATTAGAAACCCTAAACCTTAAATCAGAATCCAACTAACCTAAACCTTAAACTCTAAACACTAAACTGAAAACTTAAACTAAACACTAAACCTAACCTAAACCTTAAACCCAAAACCTAAAACCCTAAACCCTAAACCTTAAATCCCTAAACCCTAAACCCTAAACTAACCCAAAACCTAAAAACACTAATGCCTAAAGTCTAAACCCTAAACCTTAAACCCCAAACTCTAAACTAACCCTAAACCCTAAGCTAACCCTAAACTCTAAACCATAAACCCTAAACCCTAAACCCTAACCCTAAACCCTAAACCCAAAACCTTAAACCCTAAACCCAAAAATTGTAAACCTTATACCCAAAACCCCAAACTCCTAAACCTAAAAACCTAAAAAACCTAAACTTAAACTAAATAAAACTAAAAAAATAAAATATAAAAAAAAACCTAAACCTAAATAAAATAAAATAAAATGAAAAAAAATAAAAACTTAAACTAAAACAAAAACTTAAAACCAAAAAGAAAATAAATAAAAACATAAACTAAACTAAAAAATAAAATAAATCTAAGAATAAAAAACTTAAATAAAATAAAAAGTAAACTTATAATAATAATAAAACAATCCTAAAATAAAAAAATAAACACAAAATTTAAACCTAAACCAAAAATATAAACCTAAAAAAAATAAACACTAAATAAAAACCTAAACCTAAAAAAATAAACCAAAAAATAAAACCTAAAAATAAAATAAAAAATAAATCGTAAACCCTAAACTAAAAAAAAAAACCTAAACCTAAAATAAAAATAAAATAAACATAAAGCTAAATTAAAATAAACTAAACTAAAATAAACAAAACCAAAACATAAACCTAAAATAAACTAAACATAAACCTTAAACTAAATAAAATAAAAGAAATTAAAAATAAACCTAAACTTACACTAAAAAATAAAATGTAAAATAAACCTAAATAAAAAAAACATAAACCTAAACCTAAAAAATAAAATCAAAACCTAAACCCTAAACCCTAAAACATAAGCACTAAACCCTAAACCCTAAACCATAAACTAAAACCCTAAACCCTAGACCTTAAACCCTAAACCCTAAACTAAACCTTAACCCTAAACCTTAAACCTACCTAAACTTAAACCTAAACTTAAACCTAAAACACTAAATTAAAACCTAAACTCAACACCTAAACCTTAAAAACTAAAAGAAACACTAAACTAAATAAACCCTAATCATAAAATCTTACACTATAAACTATCCTAAACCTCAAATTTAAACCTAAACCTAAAAAAAAAAACCTAAACCTAAACTAACTTTACATCTAAAACTTAAACTAAACCTAAACCTAAATGTTAAACTAATATAAACCTAAACCTAAATCATACCTAACTCCTAAACACTAAACTAAACTCCTACCTAAACTAAGAAACTAAACCCTAAAACTAAAACCTTAAACCTAAAACCTAAAACCTAAAACTCCTAAACTTTAAATTCTAAACCCTAAACCTAAACTAACCTAAAACTTAAAACACTATAAAGTCTAAACCTAAACCTTAAACTAACTAAACTAACCCTAAACCCTAAGCTAACCCTATACTCTGAACCATAAACCCTAAACCCTAAAACCTTAAACCCTAAACCCTAAAATTATAAACCTTATACCATAAACCCCAAACCCCTATACCCTAAAAACCTAAAAACCTAAACTTAAACTAAAATAAAACAAATAAATAAAATAAATAAAAAACCTAAACCTAAATAAAATAAAATTAAATTAAAAAATTAAAAACCTAAACTAAAACAAAAACTTAAACCCAAAAAAAAAATTAAACTAAAATAAATTAAATAAAAAACCTAAACTAAACTAAAAATAAAATAAACCTAAGAATAAAACCTAAATAAAATAAAAAGTGAACTTATAATAATATTAAAAATAACCTAAAATAAAAAAATAAACATAAAATTTAAACCTAAACCTAAAATATAAACCTAAAAAAAATAAACACTAAATAGAAGCCTAAACCTGAAAAAATAAACCAAAAAGTAAAACATAAAAATAAAATAAAAAATAAATCATAAACACTAAACTAAAAAAACTTAAACCTAAAATAAAAAATAAACATAAAGCTAAACTAAAAGGAATTAAATTAAAATAAATAACACCAAAACATAAACCTAAAATAAACTAAACATAAACCCTAAATTAAATTAAATAAAAGAAATTAAAAATAAACATAAACTTACACTAAAAAAATAAAATGTAAAAATAAACCTAAAATAAAAACATAAAACCTAAACCTAAAAAAATAAAATCAAAACCTAAACCCCTAAATCCCTAAATCCCTAAACACTAAACCCAAACCCTAAACCATAAATCCTAAAATCCTAAATCCTAAACCCTAAAACCTTAACCCTAAACCCTAAACTCTAAGCCCTAAACCCTAAACCTACCAAAATCCTAAACCCTAAATCTGAAACCCTAAACCCTAAACTTGAAACCCTAAACCCTAAACTTTAAACACTCAACCTTAAAACCTAAAGTGTAAACCCTAAGCCCTACACCCCCTACAACCCTAAACCCTAAACCCTACAAGCCTACAACCCTAAACTCTAAAGCCTAAATCATAAATCCTAAACCCTAAACCATAAGTCCTAAATTCTAAACCCTAAACCCTAAACCCTAACCTTAAACCTTAAACCCCAAAACCTTAAACCCTAAAACCCTAAACCCTAAACCCTAAGACCTAAACCCTAAAAACCTAAAAACCTAAAACTAAACTATATATATCCTAAAAATAAAATAAATAAATAAACCTAAACCTAAATATAATAAAAAAATAAAATAAAATAAAAACCTAAACCTAAAAATATAATAAAACAAATTAATAAAAATAAAGTATAATAAAAGAAATTAAAATTTAAACTAAATTAAAAATAAAATAAATCTAAATATAAAACCATAAATAAAATAAAACTAAATGTAAAATAAAAATAAAATAAACCTAAAATAAAATAAAATAAAAACCCTACACATCAAATCCTAAACCCTAAACTTTAAATCCTAAAACCTAAATCCTAAACTCAAAGCCTTAAACTATAAGCCTAAAACCCTAAACCCTAAATCGTAAACCCACCCTAAACCCTAAACCTAAACATTAAAAAACACTAAACATAAACCCTAAGCCCTAAAACCCTAAACCTAAACCCTAAATCCTAAACCCAAAACTCAAAATCCTAAACAAACCCTAAACACTAAATCCTAAACCCAAATCCCAAAACACTAACCCTAAACCCTAAAACCATAAACCTTAAAACCCTAAACCATAAACCCTAAATCCTAAAAACCTAAAAACCTAAACCTAAACTAAATAAATCCTAAAAATAAATAAATAGAAAAACCTAAACATAAATAAAAAAATAAAAAAAATCTTAAACTAAACCTAATAAGCTAAAAAATAATATATATACTAATAAAATGAACTAAAATAAAATAAAGAAAATTAAATTAAAAAAATAAAATAAACCTAAGAATTAAAACCTAAATAAATAAAAATTAAATTTATAATAAAAATAAAATAAACCTAAAATAAAATAAAATAAAAATCCTAAACCTTAAACCCAAAACCCTTAACCTTAAATTCTAAACCTTAAATAGTAAACTCTAAGCCCTAAACCCTAAACCCTAAACCCTAAACCAAAACCCTATTCCCCAAACCCTAAAAAGCCTTAAACCTAAAACCTAAACTCCTAAAATCTAAACCTAAACCTAAACCCTAAAACTAAACCTAAACCTAAATAAACCTAAACTAAACTTAAACCTAAACCTCTAAAACTTAAAACCCTAAATATAATTCTAAACTATAAACCTTAAACCTAAACTTAAATCCTAAAACTTAAACCTAAACTCTAAATCTAAACTTAAACTTAAACTCCTAAATTAAAATCAACTCCTAAACAAACTTAAACCTAAAACTCAACTAAACCTAAACTCCTAATTAAAAAACCTAAACCTAAACCCTAAACTTAACCTAAACCTAAACCTAATCTAAACTAAACCTAAACTTAAACTTAACCTAACTCTAAATCTAACCCTAAACCTAAACCTTAAACCTAACCCTAAACCCTAACTAAACCTAAACCTAAACTTTAAATTAAACCTAAACCCCAAACCCCTAAACCCTAAAAACCTAAATACCTAAACTTAAACTAAATAAAACCTAAAAAATAAAATAAATAAAAAAACTTAAACCCAAATAAAATTTAAAAAATTTAAAAAATAAAAACCTAAACTAAAATAAAAATCTAAACCCAAAAAGAAAATAAAATAAACTAAAATAAATTAAATAAAAACCCAAACTAAACTAAAAAAGTAAAAGAAACCTAAGAATAAAAATCCTAATTAAAATAAAAACTAAACTTAAAATAATAATAAAATAAACCTAAAATAAAAAAATTAATAGAAAATTTAAACCTAAACCTAAAATATAAACCTAAAAAAATAAACACTAAATAAAAACCTAAACCTAAAAAAATAATCCAAAAAGTAAAACATAAAAATAAAATAAAAAATAAATTGTAAACCCTAAACTAAAAAAAATCCTAAACCTAAAATAAAAATAAAATAAACATAAAGTTAAACTAAAATAAACTAAACTAAAATTAATAAAACCTAAACATAAACCTAAAATAAACTAAACATAACACTAAACTAATAAAATAAAAAAATAAAAAATAAACCTAAACCTACACTAAAAAATAAAATGTAAAAAATAAAGCTAAAATAAAAACATAAAACCTAAACCGAAAAAAATAAAATCAAAACCTAAACCTAAACCTAAAAATAAAAAATAAAACCTAAACCTAAAAAGTAAAATAAAAATAAAACTAAACTAAAAAATAAACATAAACCTAAACCTAAACCTACAAAATAAACTAAATTGAAAACCTACACCTAAACCCTAAATCCTAAACCCTAAACTAAAACCTGAACCCTAAACCTAAAACCTAAACCATAAACCCTAAACCCAAAATAATTAAAATCTTAAACCCTAATCCCTAAACCAAAACCCTAAACTCTAAACCCTAAACCCTAAAACCTAAACCCTAAAATAGAAACCTTGAACCCAAAATTAATAAAATAAAAACCCTAAACCCTAAACCCTAAAAATCTAATAACATAAACTTGAACTAAGTAAAATATAAAATTAAAATAGATAAATAAAACTTAGTTGAAATAAAATTAAAAAATTAAATTAAATAATAACATAAACTAAAACTCAAGCCTAAACCTAAACCTAAGAAAAAAATATAATAAAAACAAAAAACTAATTAAAATAAAATATATAAAACCTAAACTAAAACAAAAAAATCTTAAATAAAATTAAACTAAACCTAAAATAAAAATAAAATAAACCTAAAATAAATTAAAATAAAAACTAAATAAAAACCTAAACCTAAACAATAAACCTAAAAATAAAGCCTAAAATTAAATAAAAAATAAAACCTAAACCCCAAACTAAAAAAAACCTAAACCTAAAATAAAAATAAAATAAACCTAAATCTACACTAAAATTAATTGTACTGAAATAAATAAAACCTAAACCTAAACGAAACATAAACTATATAAAATAAAATAAACTAAAAATAAATTGAAACCTAAATTTAAAAATAAAACCTAAAAATAAACCTAAAATAAAATCACAAAACCTACACTTAAAAAAGTAAAATAAAAAGTAAAAATAAAAAAAGGAAACTAAACCTAAAAAATAAACTAAAAATAAAACTAAACTAAAACCTAAACCTAAACATAAAAACTAAACTAAAATAAATAACCTAAACTAAAATCAATAAATCTTAAATAAATAAACTAAACAAAATAAAAAGAAAAATAAACCTAAATCAATATAGAAAATAAAATAAACTAAAATAAATAAAAAATAAACTAAATAAACCTAAATCTACTAGTTTACTTAATTAAAGGAAAATTAGAAAATATAAAAATAAAAAAAATTTAAAAAACCCTAACCCTAAACCTTAAACTCTAAACCCTAAACCTATTACCCTAAACCCTAAACCCTAAACCCTAAAACCCTAAACCTTAAACCCTAAACCCTAAATAATAAACCCTAATCCCTATACCCCAAACCCTTAAACCCTAAACCCTAAACCCTACACCCCAAACCCTAAACCCTAAACCCTAAATCCTAAAAAAACTCTAAACCCTAAACCTTAAACTAACCCTAAATCTTAAACCCTAACCCTAACCTAAACTCAACTAAACTTAAACCCTAAACTAATAACCCTAAACTAAAAAACATAAACCCTAAACCTAAATATAAACCCTAAACCCTAAACCCTAAAATCCTAAACCTAAACCTAAACTAAACCTAAACTCTAAACTAATAAAAAACATTAAACCCTAAACCTTAAATCATAAACCCTAAACTAACCCTAAACCCTAAGCTAACCCTAAACCCTAAAATTTAAACTAACCTTAAACCCTATACCCAAAACCCTAAAGCCTAAAAAATAAACTAAACCTAAACTAAAAAATAAAATAAATAAATAAATAAATTAAACTAAAAATAAATAAATAAACTAAACTAAAAAATAAATTAAAATAAACTAAATAAAAAAATAAAACTAAATAAATTAAACTAAACTAAAACTTGAATTAAACTAAATAAACTAAAATAAATAAATTAAATAAATAAAACCTAAATAAAACTAAAATAAATGAACCTAAACTAAAAACCTAAAAATGTAAACCTGAACTAAAAAATAATAATTAAACCTAAACCTAAATAAAATAAATAAACTAAACTAAATGAACTAAATAAGCTTAAACCTAAACTAAACCTAAACCTAAAAAAATAAAATTAACTAAAACCAAAACCTAAAGTTAAACTAATAATAAATAAATAAAAGAAAAATAAACTAAATAAATAAATTAACACCTAAACCAAAATAAAAATAAAATAAAATCTAAAAAACTAAAATCAAATAAACTAAAATAAAAATATAAAATAAAAATTAAACAAAAATAAACCTAAACCTAAAAATAAATAAAAAATAAATAAATAAATAAACATAAAATAAACTAAAAAAACTAAAATAAACCTAAACCAAACTAAAATAGATAAATTAATATAAATAAACCTAAAACCTAAATAAATAAACCAAACATAAACTAAAATAAAATAACCTAAACTAAACTAAAAATAAACTAAATGAAATAAAATAACCTAAAATAAACTAAAAGTAAACCTAAAATAAAAAATAAAAAACAAACTAAACTAAACTAAACTAAACTAAATTAAATAAACTAAGTAAACTAAACTGAAAAATAAACTAACGAAAAAATAAACTAAAACTAACCTAAACCAAAACCTAAACTAAAGTAAATCAACCTAAACCTTAACCCAAACCAAACCTACTAAACTTAAATTCAAACAAAACCCCTCCTCCAACTCCAGGGGCTCTCTCTTTCTAATTTTCATTTCCTCTTGGTGCTCCCACTAGGGATCTATATGTTGCTTTGGTTCATTCGATTCCAAAGGTTGATGGATACCTGGCCGATTGCATTATGCTTCGTTCTTAATCCTAGCTGCTGTGGTGAGTTCATTTCCGATGGCTCCACCTCAAATTTTGGATGCTTCAGCTAAAGCATCCGACATTTCAGAGGTTGGAGGCCTTAATGCTACAAACTCGATATAATCTTTTAATGATGTGTTTTATGGTAAAGCTTCTTCATCTATTAATCATCTCAACTTCTTTCATGGTTTCTAATGTACTGATATGGATGTTGAAATGTTATAAAATAATGAATTCTGTTGAAAATTTTCTCTACATAATTCTCTCTCTCATTGGAAAATTTTATTTGCATCGCCTGAATTTGGATAAGATCAACACCTTTTTCATAATCTAAGCTTACTGTGTTTTCTCGATTGGTCTTATTGACCGACATATTCTCGATTCAACTTTCTAATGATTTGATTATTCTTAAGTTTTGTGCATCGTTCTTACTTCATTTTAAGTGTCAAATGCCATCAAGTGGTCACCCTTTTGACATTAAGGAGGAATCTCTATTATCCCTCTATTATCTCTTCCTAATATGCACATTCATGTTGTTATAGATCATGTGCTTTTTTATTGGGGGCTCTTTTGGTCACTTTGCAACTCAACCAAGCCACTGCTGAGTGATCTCGCCCTTCTATGGCTCGAATCTTAGTGGAATTAGACATAACTAAAAAATACCCTAAGAAAGTTTGGATTGGCTCTAAAAAAATATGATTATTCATAAAAGTTTGAATTGGAGAATCTTCTAGTTTTTTGTTCTCATTGTAAAATTCATGGTCATAATAACTCAAATTGTTTTATTCTCCATCCTCATTTAAAAAATTGAAATCCTCCCGAAGAAAATCTAGTTCCTAGTAATGTCGATCACATATATGTTCAAAAATTAGCCATCTTAAGAATGGTGGAAGTCGCTATTGAGGTTGATTCCTTGAATATTGGGATTATCCCTGAACCTATTTTGGATCCTATGGTTGCTGTGGCTTCACCGATAATGGGAAGGATGAACTACCTCTTACCTCTTCTTTAAAATTGAATATTTCTGTAGAATAATAATTTTTCGTTATGATGATTCTATTTCCTCTGATTCTATCCCTTCCTCTATGCAGGCTTTGATCGATGAAAATGAAAATTCTAATGAGGATTTAAACGATGTCGATCAAAATGTTTCTAATCCATTTAACTATTGTTTTAAATGGTTCTAAGTCACCAACTCTCATTTTAATCTTGATATTCATGTTAATCCTACTTTTCAACTTAATTTGGATTTGGAAGAGGGTGAACTTCCCTCTAAACACTTAGAGAACTCTTAAATTGACCAATGTTACTAATCTTACTAATGATGATTGGAAAAGAAATCATTTTGAAACTTATCATGCTAAAAATAAAAAAAGTGTTAAAAATTACCCTCCGAAACTATCCAAAAATACTACATCTGCCACTAGCTATCATTAATCTATCAATTAACCTTTGGTTACACCTTTTTATTCATTATGTTTAATTTCTTATTTGGAATGCTAGAGGGATTGGTACCCTCTCTATTCATAATCGTATTAGAAATCTTTGTTGCATTCATAATATTTCTTTACTCATTATTTTTGAACCTCTCATTCATTCTAATAAAATTAGCCATGTTGCTAGAATGATCAGCTTTAATAAATTTTACCTTAATGTTAGTAATACGATATGGTGTTTTGGAATAATTTCATTGAGGTTTCTATTTTTGATGATTTTAAGTTGTTAATGCTCTAATCTCCTATGGTGACTATTGTGTTTTAGGCTCTTTGTTTATGCTTCTTGTAGATCTCGTAATCTCCTTTGGGATAATTTGAGGAACTTTGCTACCTCTCAATAATAAACCTTGGTTTGTGATTTCAACACTATTTTATTTTCTTCTCTACGAGTGGTGGTTGCTCTCCCAATATTTATTCTATGGAAGAATTTTCCAATATGATCCTTGATTGTAGTTTGATTGATATTGGCTTTAAGGACTCTAACTACACTTCACAAAACTCTAGATTTTGGCAAAAGTTGGATATTCTTTTTAATACTCATTGGATTACCCAATGGCCTACTACTTCTATTGATCACTTAAGCAAAACCTTGTCTGATCATGCTCCTCTTCTGGTTTCTATTAAAAATAATTTTAATAGATTAAAAAACTCCTCTCCTTTTAGATTTCAACATGTGGATCAGCATATTAATTTCTTCATGTTGTAGCTAAGAATTGGAAAGCCCCTTTACATCCTGATAATTCAATTACGGGGATGAATAGACTATGGTTTAAACTTAAAAGACTTAAACAAAATTTGGGTTGGTGGAACAAGCATTATTTTAAAAACCTTTTTACTAATATTAAAGACATGGAAAATTTTATTTGTTACCCTTAAGTCTCTGTTATGTCTTACCCTTCAAAGCTTTCTAATTTGACTGAAGCTAAAGATAAGCTTGCCAATTTCCAAAACATGGAAGAGAAGCCAAAAGTGATAGTAAACATATTACGATGGTGACATGAATACTAAATATTTCCATGCTTTGGTTAACAAAATAAGAGCTTTCAATTATTCTAAAAAATTATAAATGACAATGAGATTGATTTTAACTGAGATAAATTGAGATTATAATTTCAAGAATTGCTTTAAAGGGTTTCACTTCTAAATGTTGGTATCATTAAAATGATTTGATTGAGGCTATGATTTTTTTCTAATGGTAATCCTTTTCCTGATATTTTTCTAGTGCCTATCATTCTCATTCCAAAGAAAGATAATTTATTGGTATGATTTTAGACCTAGTCTTCTAATTTTCTTTCAATAAGTGCATCCAAAATCCTTCCAAATGATTTAATCCTTACTTAATAGACTTATCTCTCAACCAAACTAGTTTTGTTAGAGGTAGATCTATTTATGATCATATTTTACTTGCCCAAGAATTAATTCATGATTTTGATGCCAAGACTAAAGGTGGCCACATTCTTTTCAAACTTAATATTTCCAAAGCCTTTGATAATATCTCTTGTGATTTCCTTTACCATATTCTGGATTTATTTGGGTTTTCTAAAATTTATTTTTCTCATCAAAAATTGTATCAATAATGCCTCGGTTTTGATTTTGTTTAATGAGGAAGCTTTTTCCCTCTTCACATTCCTTAAGACAAAGGGATCCCTTATCTCCAGCTTTATTTATTATTAATGTTGAGTACTTATCTAGGAGCATCAATGACTTATTCTTAAATAATCCTAGTATGTACTATAGAACTCTTGGTGGTCTCCCTATTTTCCATCTAATTTTTGCTGATGATTTATCATTTATTACAATGCTTCCATTCATCACATCAAGCAACTTAAGAATTTTTTAAATAAATTTGGTAGAGAAAGTGGCCTTTCGATCAAAGATAACAAAAACTATTTTATCACATCCTCTAGCATCTCAAATAATAAAATCAATCAAATCCTTCATATCACAAATTTTAAACATCAACACTTACCTCTTAAGTACTTGTGCTCACTTTTAAAAGCCCAAATGTTCTCTCTTTGATGAAAAATTAAAAAAATTTTCAAATAAAATATATGTTTGGCTTTCATTTACTATTCTTTGGTAGGCTCACTATCCTTAAAAGCACGCTCAACTCTACGCATCTTTATTTGATTCAAACCATTATTCTCACTAATGCTACTCTTATCAGAATTGATCACTTTCTTAACAGATTTTTTTGGGGCTCTAATAATTCTATCAAAAGAATGCATTAGACATTTTGGCATAAATGTTGTGGTTCTTTGGGTGTAGGTGCTCTTGGATGCAAACCTATCCGTGAAGCTCTTTCTCTCATAAACTCTGGTGAAACTTTAGAAAAAATGATAGCTTTTGGGCTAATTTTATGATGAAAAAATTTTGTCAAGGTAAACACCCACTTAACTGTGCTTATAATGTCGGTGACTCTCTGGTTTGGAAAAGGCTTTGTTCCATTAAATGGGTTGCTAAATCATTAATTTCTTGAGTATCCAATAGATCTTCTTTCTTTTGGCAAGACAATTAGATTGGCAATTGATTGACATCCAATTATGTACCCACTCTACAACCGCTATCAAAGTTAATTCTCTTAATAATAATTGGAATGAAAACAAACTTGATAACTATATCCCTACTTCTTTTTTGACAACTTTAAAATATTCTATTCTAGCAAACCCCATCAAATTCTTTTAAACTTTCTCATAATGGTGATTTTGTTGTTAAAGAGGTTTGGAACTTTATTAGAGATAAACATCAAGCTTCTAATATTTTTATTAAACTTTGGAACAATATCATTCCCATTTCTTATTCAGTTTTAGCTTGGATAATTTTGAATAGCTATATTCTTGTTGACTCTTTGCTCTGGACTAAAGGGTTTTGTTTACCTTCAAAGTGCTATTTCTACTTTCATATTGAAAATGTAAATCATGTCTTTGTCAATGGTGCTAATAATTCTAAATTATGGTTTTGGTATGATGATTTATTTAATACCAATTATTTTCATGGCTCTCTTTCTTTATAGCAACTTCTTGAAGCCTGTTTCTAAACACTATGAAAGGTCATATAAAAGTTTTAATTGCTATTACCCTTATTTGGTTCATCTGGATGGATAGAAATGATACTAAATATTATGGTATTCCTATGAACCATAAAAGGATCATGGCTAGAACTAAAGAAAAATTCATGCTCTTTTTAATGCCAATCTTATTAGTAACATTCATTTTAGAGGTTACAGATTTTTTTCTGAAAAATTGGGTATCATTCTGCATGATCTTGACCTTCATAAAGGTGCTAGAATTATCTATTGGAGCAAACCTAAAGACAATGTGATTAAAGTTAATAATGATGGTTCTATTACTTCCAATAAATATGGTGGTGGTATTTGGATTCTAAAGGTACTATCATTTGTGCTTTTGCCTACCCTCTCAAGGCCTATTATGTTCTCTTTCCTGAGCTTATGGCTGTTAATAGAGCAATTGATATTTGTTTGAATAGAGGTTTCCTCAACATCTAGATTGAAGTTGATGCTCTCTTATTTTTTGATTTTCTTAATTCCAATAAAAATGGGAATGCTAAATTATTTTATCTTCTTAATCATACTAAAGTTCTGCTTTCTCAAGTTTCTTTTAAAATTTTCACATCCTTCATGTGAAGGTAATGCGTTGATTATTTAGCTAATTTGGGTGTCAACTTGACTGAGTTCACTTTATTTGAATACCAAAATTTTCCTAAATTATTAAGAGGTTTGGTTAATATGGATAATACTGGATTGCCTTATCTTAGATTATAATTTCTTTGATTGGTTTTATTCTTTTTTGATGATCTTTTATTTTTGTTTTGGCATTGTTAAACCCTCTTTGGGTTCTGGTCAACTTCTAATTTTCCCTTTGTGAGGTTTTGTTTTTCAATTTATGTTTGTTTCCTGGTTTTTGCTATATTTTGTCAGCATTGGTTTTTTGGTTTTTCATCTTGGTGGTTGGCAACTATCTAGTTTTTTTTATGAAATTTTCCTCTATTTCCTATTTCCTTCTAGGTTATGGCTTTGCAGCAAGAATTACTGTATGGGTTTTCCTCTTCTGGCCTCCTACAAATCTATTATACTTGTCGCTATGGTGGTGGCTGTGGTTTTTGATAATTTTTTGGGTTGGTTGGATGGTTGTTTGGTGGTTTATCTGCATGTTTTGGCATGGTGGAGGTGGTTGGCTATTATTTGCTCTATTTTATTGATTAGAGTTTGGTGGTGTTGGGACTATTTCTGTTGGATTCTTTTGGTTATGGGTTGGACCTCCTCTTAAAGGTTTAGGTTTGGGTATTGTTCTGAAATGGAGGGTTGACGGCTGCTATTTTTTTGTTTGTGTGCATCTCTTGAGCTATTTTTGTTATTTGGCTTATTATTTGTCTTAGTGGGCTCTGTGTCTTTCCATCTTTGGTTGGTTTTTCTACCCTTCTAGATTGGTTTTTCTTTTGCCTTGATTGGGTTTGGAGGCTGTTGTTTTTCTCTTCTCCTTCCCGGGCTATTTTGGATGCTTCTGGCTTGATGAATGTTGTTGGTCTTGATACTGATGTTTTTGGGTTTGATGACTTGGATCTTCTCTTGTTGAGGTGGTTGGCTAGAAGGATTAGTTGGACAGCTGTTTGGACTGTTTGTTTTGGCTAACTGGACTAGTTCGAGGAGTGGAGTGGTTATCTTGGCTATTTTTTCTGCTCCTTTGGTAAATTCCCTAGGAAATTGGTTGTCTTTCTATGATTGTTTTCTTCTAGTTTCCTCCTGCTTGGTCTCATCTCTCTTGGCTGTAGCAGAACACCCTCTTTTTGTTGGGATGGCAACTTTTCTCCCCACCCCTCTATTATTGAATTTTTGTGGTAGAGGATGAGCACTTATGGTCTTCATTTTTGCTCTTGTTTGTCTAATTTTAGTGTTGTTACCCATATCATGATGTTTGCTCCTCTTGAATTGATTGTTCCCATTTGGTGGTGGCTCTGGTGGTGCTCCTTCAATTTTGCTACTATCCTTGTGGGTTGCTTAACCACCTATCTTTTAAATCTTGAATGTTCTGGTGAATTGGTGGTTCGCTGCTATATTTATTGTTTTGAGGATTTTGTAGGCTTGTTGGAGGATCATCTTTGGATTATGTTTGATACGAGGTATGCTGACAATGATGGCCTTGATGTTTCCCACTCTTCTTCTTTGCTAGCTATGTAAGTATTTGTCTTCTTGTCATCAGATGATTATAACTGAAGCCTTTTCTTTACTTTTTATCTTCTCTTACTCTTTATGCTTGATTAATTGTGCTCACCCTTTCAAAAGTATGTTGTAGATTATTCGGAAGGCTCTAGGTGGATCTTACGCATCAATGGACCGATGAACTTGTTGTTGCTTACATGGATTTTCTTTATTTATTTGGCTTCTTTCTTTTGCTTGTTTCTAATTAATGTAATAGTTAGTTTATCTCTTTAGGACTTACTGAGCATTAGCTTTGAGATTTACTCCTTTAAAGACTTTGTATATTTTTTACTTTGATTTTCCTAAAACAAAAAAAAAACCTAAACCCTAAACTCAAACCTAAACCCTAACCCTAACCTAAATCATAAACTAAACCTAAACCTAAACTAAACCTAAACTAACTAAATAAAACTAAACTTAAACTAAACTATAAACTAACCCTAAACCTAAACTATAATTCCTAAAGCTAAACCTAAACCTTAAACCTTAAACCCTAAACCTAAATGTAAACCTAAACCTAAACCTAAACCTAAAACTTAAACTAACCTTAAACTAAATACTAAACTAAATTTAAACTAAAACTATAAACCCTAAATAAACCCTAAATATTAACCTAAACCTTAAACCTAAACATAAACTAAAGCTAAACAAACCCTAAACCCTAACTTAAACCTAAACCTAAAACCCTAAACCCTAACCAAAACCTAAACCCTAAATCATAAACCCTAAAACCTAAAACCTAAAGTAAATAAACCTAAAATAAAATAAATAAAAACCTAAACCTAAATAAAAAAAAAAGATTAAACCTAAACTAAACCTAAACCTAAACCAAATAAAATAAAATAAATTAATAAAAATAAACTAAAATAAAATAAAACTAACTAAAGTAAATAAATTTACCTAAGAATAAAAAAATTGAATAAAATAAAACCTAAACAAATAAAATAAATACTAAAATAAAATAAATTAAAACTAAATAAAACCTAAACCTAAAAATAAACCTAAAAAAATAAATAAAATAAACCAAACTAAACTAAAAATGTAAACCTAAAATAAAAAAAAATAAACCTAAACCTAAAATAAACTAAACATAAACCTAAACTAAATATAAATAAAATAAACTAAAATAAACTAAACCTAAACTAAAATAAACCTAAAAAAAAAAACATAAAAAAAAACATAAAAATAAACCTAAAATAATAAATAAAACCTAATAAACTAAAACTAAAAAATAAACTAAACCTAAAATAAATAAAAATAAACTAAAATAAATAAACTAAACCTAAAAAAAAATAAAGTAAAATAAAATACCTAAAATAAATAAACTAAAAAAATTAAATAAACCTAAACAAATTTATTTTTAAAAAAAAACTAAACTATACCCTAAAAATAAACCCAAAACCTAAAACTAACCCAAATTAACCCAAACCCTAAACCCTAAACCTACAACCCTAAAACCAAACCCAAAACCAAAGCCTAAAAATAAAATAAAAATAAAACTCAACTAAAAAATAAACTTAGACCTAAACTTAAACCTAGAAAATAAACTAAAATGAAACACCTAAACTAAAATAAATATAAAAACTAAACTAAATAAAATAAAATAAATATAAACTAAAATAAAATAAAAATAAAATAAACTAAATAAAAAAAATAAATCAAATAAACTAAAAAAAAAGAAGAAATGTCAAATTTAAAAACTAAAACTAAAACTAAACTAAATAACCCAACCTAAAACCTAAACCTAAATCTAAATCTAAACCTAAACCTAAACCCTAAATCTAAACCCTAAACCTAAACCTAAACCTAAACCTAAACCCTAAACTAAACTAAACCTAAAACCTAAACCTAAACCTAAACTTAAACCCTAAATAAACCCTAAACCCTAAAAACCCTAAACTAAACCCTAAACTAAACCTAAATAAACCCTAAAAATAAACCTAAAATAAATAAATAAAATATAAACTAAAAATAAACTAACTAAAATAAACCTAAATAAACCCTAAACTAAAACTTAAATAATATAAAACCTAAAATAACTAAACCTAAAAACTAAACCTAAACTAACCTAAATAAAACTCTAAATAAATAAATAAAACTCTAAACCTAAACTAACTAAACACTAAACAACTAAACTAAACCTAAATAAACCTAAAGTTTAAAACACTAAACACTAAAATAAACCCTAAATCTAAACCCTAAACCTAAAACTAAACCCTAAACTAAACTAAATCATAAACCTAAACCTAAAACCTAAATAAAACCTAAATAAAATAAATAAAAAACCTAAACCTAAATAAAATAAAATGTTAAAACCTAAACTATAACCTAAACCTAAATCTAAAACAAATAAAATAAATTAATAAAATAAAATAAAATAAACTATAAAACCTAACTAAACTAAAAATATAAATTTACAAGAATATAAAATAATAAAATAAACTAAACATAAAATAAAATTAAAATAAGCTAAAATAAAATAAATAAAAAAACTAAAAAAAAACCTAAAAATAAACCTAAAAATAAATAAAAATAAACCTAAACCCTAAACTAAAATAAACCTAAAATAAAATAAAATAAACAAAATAAAATAAACCTAAACCCTAAACTAAATATAATAAAATAAACTAAAAATAAACCTAAACCTAAACTAAAAAAATAAAACATAAAAAAAAACCTAAAAAAAACATAAAACATAAACCTAAAAAAATAAAATAAAACCCTAATCCTTAACCTAAAAATAAAAAATAAATAAAACTTAAACCAAAAAAATAAAATAATAATAAATCTAAACTAAAAAATAAACATAAACCTAAACCTACACCAAAAAAAGAAAGTAAAATTAAAAACTTAAACTAAAATAAATAAACATAAAATAAATAAACTAAAAAAATAAAAATAAATAAATAAATAAACTACAATAAAAAATAATCTAAATAAACCTAAACCTACATATTTACTTAATTTAAAAAAAAATCTAAACCCTATTAAAAACCCAAAACCCAAAAAACTAAACCTAAATTAACCTAAACCCTAAACCCTAAACCCAAACCCTAAAACCTAAACCAAACCTAAAATAAAATAAAATAAAACTCAACTAAAAAAATAAACTACCTAAGCTAAACCTAAAAAATAAACTAAAATAAACACCTAAACTAAAAAAAATAAATAAACATTAACTAAATAAACTAAACTAAAATAAAAAAAATAAACATAAATCAAGATAAAAAAAAATAAAATAAACTAAAATAAAAATAAATCAAATAAACTAAATAAACAAAAAAAAGAAATAAATAATTTGTTTCTATTAAAAAAACCAAAAAATAAACCTAAACTAAACTAACCCTAAACCTAAAACCTAAACCCTAAACACTAAACCCTAAAAATCCTAAACCCTAAACCCTAAACTCTAAACCTTAAACCATAAAACCTACAACCCTAAACCCTAAACCCTATACCCCAAAACCCTAAACCCAAAACCCTAAACTATACCTAAACCCTAAACCCAAACCTAAACCCAAAACCTAAACTAAAACCTAAAACCTAAACCTAAACTAAATAAATAAAATAAAATAAATATAAAAAACCTAGTTAAATAAATAAAATAAAATAAAATAATAAAATAACACTAAAATAAAATAAATAAAAACCTAAACTGAACTAAAAAATAAAATAAACCTAAATAAAATAAAAATAAAATAAACCTAAAATAAAATAAAAAAACTAAGTAAAATCATAAACTTAAAAAATAAACCTAAAATAAATCCTAACGATAAATAAAAAAGAGAATGCAAACCCTAAACTAAGAATAATAACTTAACCTAGAATAAAAATAAAATGAATAAAATAAAATAGAACTAAACCTAAACTAAAATAACCTAAACTAAAATAAATAAAACCTAAATCTAAACCTAAAATAAACTACACCTAAACCCTAAGTTAAATAAAATAAAATAAACTAAAAATAAACCAAAACCTAAAGTAAAAAATAAAACCTAAAATAAAAACCTATAACATAATCCCGAAACCGAAAACCATAAAAAGCTAAAAACCTAAACCAAAACATAATAAAACCTAAAAATAAAATAAATAAAAAAACCTAAACCAAAATAAAAAAATAAAATAAAATAAAAACATATGTAAAACTTTAACCTAAACCTAAACCTAAAAGAAAATAAAATAAAAAATAAAAAAACTAAACTAAAATAAAATAAATAAAAAACTTAAATTAAATAAAATAAACCTAAATAAAATAAAATTAAAACCAAAATAAAAAAAATAAATTAAAACTAAATAAAAAACCTTAAAATAATACCTAAATAAAAATAAAACCTAAATAAAAATAAAATAAACCTAAACCTAAACTAATAAAAATAAATTAATAAACCTAAACCAAAATTAATAAACCTAAACTAAACTAAACTAAAATAAACATAAAACCTAAACAAAATAAACCTAAACCTAAACCTAAAACCTAAAATATAAAAAATAAAATAAACCTAAACAAAACCTAAAAATAAAATAAACCTAAACCTAAATAAAATAAAATAAATAATCTAAAAATAATAAACTTAAACATAAACTAAAAATAAACTAAAATAAGTAAACCTAAAATAAAATAAAGTAACTAAATAAAATAAAATAAACCAAAATAAAAATAAAAAATAAATTCACTAAAATAAATAAAAAACTAAATAAACATATAAACCTAATTTACTTAACTTGAAAAAAATATAAAAAATAAATAAAAAAACCTAAACCTAAACCAAAACTTAAACCTAAAAAACCCTAAAATAAAAACACTAAACCCTAAATCATAAACCCTAAACCCTAAACCCTAAAAATATAAATAAATAAAATCAAATAAAAAAAACTTAAACCTTAAACCCTAAACCCTAAAACACTAAACACTAAACCCTAAATCATAAACACTAAACCCTAAAACCTAAAACCCTAAACCCTAAACCCTAAACCATAAAATTTACAACTATTCCCCAAACGCTAAACCCTAAACCCTAAACCCTAAACAATAAAAACCTAAAAACCTAAACCCAAACTAAATAAAACCTAAAAATAAAATAAATAAATAAACTTAAACCTAAATAAAATAAAATAAAATAAAAACCTAAACTACAACTTAAACCTAAACCTAAAACTAAACCAAAACCTAAAAAATATAAAATAAAAAAAGTAAAAACTAAAGTAAAATAAAATAAATAAAAACCTAAATAAAATAAAAAATAAACCTAAAATAAACCTAAAATAAAATAAAATAATAACTAAATAAAAACCTAAACCTAAAAAATAAACCTAAAAGTAAAACCTAAACCCTAAACTGAAAAAAACATAAACGTTAAATTAAAATAAAATAAGCCTAAACCTAAACTAAATTAAATAAAACCTAAACCTAAACCTAAACCCTAAATAAAATAAAATATACTAAAAGTAAACCTAAACATAAACTAAAAAATAAAACCTAAAAGTAAACCAAAAATGAAAAACATAAAACCTAAACCTAAAAAAATTAAAATAAAAACCAAAACCTAAAACTAAAACTAAAAAAACTACATCATAAACCTATAAAATAAAAATAAACCTAAACTAAAAAATAAACTTAAACCTAAACCAAGACATAAAATAAACTAAAAATAAACTAAAATAAAATAAATAAACCTAAATAAACTAAACTAAATAAAATAAAAAAATAAATAAAATAAATAAATAAAAAATAAATAAATAAACCAAAACCTACTTAATTTATCAAAATTAAAATAATAAAAAAATAAACCATAAACCTAAAACTAACTAAACCCTAAACTAAACCTAAACCCTAAACCCTAACCTAAAAAACCTAATAAACTAAAATAACCTAAACCCTAAACTAACCTAAACCTAAATAAACCTAAAACCCTAAACCCTAAAGCCTAAACATTAAACCATAAAACTTAAATCCTAAACTAAACCCTAAACCAAAACCTAAAACCCTAAAACCCTAAATCCAAACACTAAAACCTAAACCTAAAAAACCAAACTAAACAAACTAAAAAAACTAGACCTAAATAAAATAAGAAAATTAAATTAAATTAAAACCCAAACTAAAAGCTAAACTTAAACTTAAAAATACAATAAAATAAAATATATAAATAAACTAAAATATAATAAAGGAAAACCTAAATTAAATTAAAAAATAATAATCAATGTTCAAATCAATAAGCTACACTCACTATATGGTTTATAAAATAAAATATTCTAAAATAAAATAAATAAAGTAAATGGATCAAAAAGCTAATCTAAAGTAAATAAACCTAAAATAAATAAACTAAAAATAAAATAAACTAAATAAACTTAAACTATGAGTTTACTTAATTAAATAAATAAATATAATAATAAAGAAATAAACCTAAACCTAAATAAACTAAACCCTAAACCTAAACTAAACCTAAACCTAAACCTAAAACTATAAACCTAAAACCCAAACCTAAAACCTAAACCTAAATAACTAAACCTAAAACTAAACTTAAACCCTAAAACCCTAAAACCTAAAACTATCCTAAACCTAAAAACCTAAACCCTAAACCTTAAAATAAAACCTAAACTAAACAAAATAATCCTTAAACTAAATTACTAAACCTAAACTAAACCTAAACCTATACTAAACAAACCTAAAATAAATAAACTAAATTTAAACTAAAATAAATCTAACCTAAACTAACTAAACCTAAAAACTAAATAAACTAAACTAAAATAAACTAAATAAAAAAACTAAAACCTAAATTTAAACCTAAACCTAAAATAACTATAAACTAAACTTAAACTAAACCTAAACTTAAACTTAAACCTAAACCCTCTAAACCCTAAACTAAACAAATAAAACCCTAACCTAAACTAAAAACTAAACCTAAAACTAAACCTAAACTATAAACCTAAACCCTAAACCTAAAACTAAATAAACAAACCTAAAGTTTAAACTAAACTAAAACCCTAAACCTAAACCTAAACTAAACCTACAACTAAATAAACCTAACCTAACCCTAAACCTAACTAACCTAAAAAAATAATAAACACTTAATAAACCCTAAACCTAAACCATAAACTATAAAACCTAAAAAACCTAAACATAAACTAAATAAAAAATAAAAAATAAAATAAATATAAATCTAAACCTAAATAAATAAAAAATAAAATAAAATAAACCTAAACTAAAACTAAACTTAAACCTAAAATAAAACTAATAATAATAAAGTAAAATAAATAAAACCTACTAAACTAAAATAAAATAAATAATAAAAAAAATAAAATAAAAACTAAACATAAAATAAATATAAAATAAACCCAAAATAAACCCAAAATGAAATAAAATAAAAACTAAATAAAACCTAAACCTAAAACATAAAGCTAAAAATAAAAAAAATAAAACCTAAACCCTAAAATAAAAAAACTTAAACCTAAAATAAAAATAAAATAAACAAAATAAAATAAACTTAAACCTAAACTAAAATAAACTAAACTAAAATAAATAACACCTAAACCTAAAATAAACTAAACCTAAATATAAACCTAAACTAAAAAATTAATCTAAATTTAAAATAAACTTAAGCCCAAACTAAAAAATAAAACCTAAAAATAAACCTAAACTAAAAACCTAATACCTAAACTTAAAAAAAAATTAAATAAAAACCTAAACCTAAAGCAAAAAATAAAAAAGAAAACCTAAACCTAAAAAAGTAAAATAAAAATAAAACTAAACTAAAATAAACCTAAACCTAAAAAAATAAACAAAAGAAAACCTAAACTAAAGTAAATAACCTAAATAAATAAACTAAATAAAAAAAATAAACCTAAATCAAAATAAAACTAAAACTAAACTAATAAACTTAAACTAAACCATGAGTTTACTTAATTAAAAAAATAAAAGATAAATGATAATAAAAAAAGAAATAAAAAACCCTAACCCTAAACCCAAAAAAATAACCTTAAACTAAACTACTAAACTAAATAAAACTTAAAAAAACCTAAACTAAACCTAAACCTAAACTAAAACTAAATAAAACTTAAACCTAAACCTAAACTAACCTAAACTTAAACTAAACCTAACTAAACTAAATATTAACTAAACCTAAAACCTAAACCCTAAACCCTACACCTAAACTCTAAAACTAAAACCTAAACTAACACTAAACCCTAAAACCCTAAACTTAAAACTAAACCTAAACCTAAACTATAAACTAATGCTAAAAATAAACTAAACTAAAACCTAAAACCTAAACTAAATTAACACTAAACTTAAACTATAAACTAAACCTTAAACTAAATCTAAGTATAAAACTTAAACTAACCTAAATCAGAAACCTTAAACCCTAAAACCTAAAACCTAAACCAAAATACTAAACCTAAAACCATGCTAAAATAAACCTAAACCCTAAACCAACACTAACCCTAAGCCCTAAACCTTAAATCCTAAAACCCTAAACCCTAAAGCCTAAACCCTAAACCCAAAACCCTAACTCTAAACCCTAAACCTTAAAACCCTAAACCCTAAAACCTTTAAACCTAAACCCTAAATCGTAAACCCTAAAAACCTAAAAACCTAAAAACCTAAAAACCTAAACTAAATAAAAACTAAAAATAAAATTAAAGAAACATCTAAACCTAAATAAAATTAAAAATAGATTAAAAACCTAATCTAAAACTTAAACCTAAACCAAAATAAAATAAAATAAACTAATAAAAAATAAACTAAAATAAATTAAAATAAAACCTTAACTAAACTAAAAAATAAAATTTACCTAAGAATATAAAACTTGAATAAAATAAAAACTAAACATAAAATAAAAATAAAGGAAGACTAAAATAAAATAAAATAAAAACTAAATAAAAAACTAAACCTAAAAAATAAACCTAAAAATAAAATAAAAAATAAAACCTAATGCCTAAACTAAAAAAGATGTAAACTTAAAATAAAAATAAAATAAACAAAATAAAATAAACCTAAAACTAAACTAAAATAAATAAAACATAAACCTAAACCTAAAATAAACTAAACCTAAACCCTAAACTAAGTATAATAAAATAAACTTAAAATAAACCTAAACCTAAGCTAAAAAATAAAACCTAAAAATAAACCTAAAAAAAACATAAAACATAAACCTAAAAAACATAAAATAAAATCCTAATCCTTAACCTAAAAATAAAAAGTAAAACCTAAACCTAAAAGATAAAATAAAAATAAAACTAAACTAAAAAATAAACATAAACCTAAACCTACACCAAAAAAAGAAAGTAAAATAAAAAACCCAAACTAAAATAAATAAACTAAAAAAATTAAAATAAAAAATAAAATAAACTACAATAAATAAAAAATAAACTAAATAAACTAAACCACTAATTTTTAAAAAAATAAAACACTATACCCTAATCCATAAACCCAAAACCCTAAACCCTAAACCCTAAAACTAACCCAAATTAACCCCAAACCCTAAATACTAAACCTACAACCCTAAAACCTAAACCTAAACCTATAAATAAAATAAAAATAAGACTCAACTAAAAATAAACTTAAACCTAAACCTAAACCTAAAAAATAAACTAAAATGAGACACCTTAACTAAAATAAATAAACATAAACTAAACTAAATAAAATAAAATAAAATAATAAAAATAAAAATAAAATAAACTAAATAAATCAAATAAACTAAATAAACAAATAAGAATGTAATAATTTGTTTATGTTTAAAAAAAAAACAAAAACCCTAAACCTTAAACTAAAACCTGAACCATAAATCAAAAAGCTAAACCCTAAACACTAAATGCTAAAAATCCTAAACCCTAAACTCTAAACCTAAACCTAAACCCTAAAACTAAACCCTAACCTAAACCTAAAACCCTAAACCCTAAACAAAAAAGACCTACAACCTAAACCCTAAATGTAAATCCCAAACCTCCCCTAAACCCTAAACCTATACCCAAACTAAACCCTAAACCCTAAACCCAAAACCTAAACCTTAAAGACCTAAAACCTAAACCTAAACTAAATAATACCTAAAATAAAATAAATAAAAAAAACTAACTAAATAAAATAAAATAAAATAAATAAAATAAATAAAATAAAATAAATAAAAAACCTAAATAAAAAAATAAAATAAACCTAAATAAAAACCTAACTAAAATAAAACTAAACGAAATAAAATAAAATAAAAAAAACCTTAAAATCATAAACCTAATAAATAAACCTAAAATAAAACCTAAAGATAAAAAAGAAATGCATATAAACTAAAAAACTTAATATAAAATAAAATGAATAAAATAAAATAAACCAAAACATAAAACTAAAATAAACTAAACTGAAATAAATAAAACCTAAACCTAAACCTAAAATAAACTACACCTAAACCCTACATTAAGTTAAATAAAATAAACTAAAAATAAACCTAAACCTAAAGTAAAAATTAAAACCTAAAATAAAAACCTATAACCTAACCCCAAAACCCTAAACCCTAAAAAGCTAAAAACCTAAACCAAAACTTAATAAAACGTAAAAATAAAATAAATAAAAAACATAATTCAAAATAAAAAAATAAAATAAAATAAAAACATAACTAAAACTTAAACCTAAACCTAAATCTAAAAAGAAAATAAAATAAAAAATAAAAACTAAACTAAAATAAAATAAACAAAAATGTAAACTAAACTAAAAGATAAAAAACCTAAACAAAATAAAAATTAAACATAAAATAAAAATAAAATAAACTTAAAATAAATTTAAATAAAAACTAAATAAAAACATAAAAATAAAAAATAGTCCTAAAAATAATACCTAAAAATAAATAAAAAATAAATTCTAAACCAAAAATAAAAATAAAATAAATCTATACCTAAAGAAAAATAAACTAATCTAAAATAATTAAAACCAAACCCTAAACCTAAAATAAACTAAACCTAAACCTAAACTTATACTAATTAAAATAAAAAACACTAAAAATAAACCTAAGCCTAAACAAAGAAATAATACCTAAACATAAACCTGAAATACAAACCTAAAGCCTAAACTTAAGAAAATAAAATCAAAACCTAAATCAAAACCAAAAAAAAAAAAAAAAAACCTAAACCTAAATAATAAAATAAAAATAAAATGAATCTAAAAAAATAAACTTAAACTTAAACATAAACCTAATAAATAAACTAAAATAAATAAACCTAAAACAAATAAAGTAACTAAATAAATATAAAAATAAACCAAAATGAAAATAAAAAATTATATAAATGAAAAAAAATTAAAAGTAAACTAAAATAAATAAAAAAATTAACTAAATAAACCTAAACCTACTAGTTTACTTAATTTGAAAAAAATAAAATTAAATAACATCAAATAAAAAAAACCTAAACCTTAAACCTACAACCCTAAACCTAAACTAGAAACATTAAACCCTAAACCATAAACCTAAACCCTAAACCTAAAACCCAAAACCCTAAACCCCAAACCCTAAATTCCTCTAAACCCTAAACCCTAAACCCTAAACACTAAAAAAAACCTAAAACCTAAACCCAAATAAAATAAAAATAAAATAAAATAAAATTAAACTTACACTAAATAAAATAAAATAAAATAAAACCTAAACTAAAACCTAAACCTAAAGCTAAACCTAAAAAACATAAAATAAAAAAAAACTAAACTAAAATAAAATAAATAAAAACCTAAACTAAACTAAAAAAACATAAGTAAAATTAAAAATAAACCTAAAATAAACCTAAAATAAAATAAAATAATAAGTAAATAAAATCCTAAACCTAAAAAATAAACCTAAAAGTAAAACCTAAACCCTAAACTAAAAAAAATATAAACATAAAATTAAAATAAAATAAACCTAAACCTAAACTAAAATAAATAAAATCTAAACCTGAACCCTAAATAAAATAAAATATACTAAAATTAAACCTAAACCTAAACTAAAAAATAAAACCTAAAATTAAATCAAAAATAAAAAACCTAAAACTTAAACCTAAAAAAATTAAAATAAAAACTAAAACCTAAACCTAAAAATAAAAAAAATAAAACATCAACCTAAAAAATAAAATAAAAATAAACCTAAAATAAACCTAAACCTAAACCTAAACCAAAATATAAAATAAATTAAAATATAAAACTAAAATAAAATAAATAAACTTAAAATAAATAAACTAAACTAAATAAAATAAAAAATATAAATAAATAAATAAATAAACTAAATAAACCAAACCTACTAACAATTTATCAAAAATAAAATAATAAAAATAAAATAAAATAACTAAACCTAAACCCTAAACTAACCTAAACCAAAACTAAACCTAAACCCTAAACCTAAAACCTTAATCCCTAAACCTAAAATAACCCTACCCTAAGCTAACCCTAAACCCTAAACCCTAAACCCAAAACCCTAAACCCTAAAGCTAACACTAAACCATAAAGCCTAAATCCTAACCTAAACCCCCCTAAAACCCTAAACCTAAACTCTAAATCCTAAAAAAACCTATAAACCAAAAACCTAAACTAAAACCTAAAAAACTAGACCTAAATAAAATAAAAAAATAAATTAAAATAAAATCCAAAACTAAAAACTAAATCTAAACCTAAAAATAAAATAAAATAAAAAATACAAAATAAAAATAAACTAAAATAAAATAAAGGAAAACCTAAATTAAACTAAAAAAATAATTGAGTAAAACTAAAATCAATGTTCAAAAATATTGAGCTACACTCTTACTATGATGTTTCACCTAAGAGCATCGATTTCTTAAGGAATATTCTTAACCCAAAGTGCAAATACGCTAAGTTCAAATGGATCAAATTTGGAAAGAAAATATAAAAAACCTAATCTAAAGTAAATAAACCTAAAATAAATTAACTAAATAAAAAAAATAAACCTAAATGAAAAAATAAACTAAATAAACTTAAACCTTTGAGTTTACTTAATTAAAAAAATAAAAAAATAAATAATAATAATAAAAATAAACAAAAAAACCCTAACCCTAAACCCTAAACTTCAAGCTAAAAACCTAAACCTAAACTAACTAAAAAACAAACATAAAAAAAACTATAAATATCCAAAACTAAACCTAAACTACAAAACCTAAAAAACCCTAAAGTTTAAACTCTAAATAAACCTAAACTCCTAAACTATAAACCTAAACTAAACCTAACTAAACCTAAACCTAACCTAACCCTAACCTAACCTAAACCCTACCTAAACCTAAAACTAAACCTAAACCCTAAACCTAAAACCCTAAAATAAACTAAACCTAAACCTAAACCCTAACTAAATAAAAAACCTAATAAACCTAAACTAAAACTATAAACCTAAAAATGTTTAAATAATCTAAACTATAACTAAACCTAAAACCTAAATAAATAAACCTAAACTTAAATATAAACCTAAACCCTAAATTAAACTAAATATAAACCTAAACCTAATAACTAAACCCTAAACCCTAAACTAAAACCTAAACTAAACTAAAACAAAGAAACTAAAACTCTAAAATACTTAAATCCTAAACCTAAACTTAAACCTAAAACCTAAACCCTAAACTATAAACCCTAACCCTAAACTAAACTAAACTATAAACTAAAAACTAAACCTAACCTAAACTAAACTCTAAACTAATCCTAAACCTAAACCTAAAACCTAAAATCCTAACTATAAACCTAAACTCTAAACCTAAAAAAATTAAACCCTAAGTTGAACCCTAAATCTAAAATCTTTTAAACTAAAAAACCATAAACCCTAAACCCCTAAACCTTAACCTAAACCCTAAACCCTAAACTAACCCTAACCCAAATTAAACCCTAACCCTAACCCTAAACCCTAAACCCCAAAAAAAATCCTAAACACTAAATCCTAAACTAAACCCTAAACCATAAACTATAAAACCAAAAAAACCTAAACTTAAACTAAATAAAAACTAAATATAAAATAAATATAAAATCTAAACCTAAATAAATTAAAAAATAAAATAAAATAAAAACTTAAACTAAAACCTAAACTTAAACCTAAAATAAAATAAACTAATAATAATAAACTAAAATAAAATAAATAAAAACCTAGATTAAACTAAAAAATAAAATAGACCTAATAATAAAAACCTAAATAAAATAAAAACTAAATATAAAATAAAAATAAAATAAACCCAAAATAAACTTAAAATGAAATAAAATAAAAACAAAGTAAAAAACTTAAACCTAAAACATAAAGCTAAAAATAAAAATAAAATAAAACCTAAATCCTAAAATGAAAAAAAAAATGTAAACCTAAAATAAAAATAAAATAAACTTAAACCTAAACCAAAATAAACTAAACTAAAATAAATAAAATCTAAACTTAAAATAAACTAAACCTAAATATATACTTAAACTAAATAAATTAAACTAAATTAAAAATAAACCTAAACCTAAACTAAAATATAAAACCTAAAAATAGACCTAAATTAAAAAAAACTAATACATAAACCTAAAATATTAAATAAAAACCTAAACTTAAACCTAAAAAAAATAAAACCTAATCCTACAAAATAAAATAAAAATAAAACTAAACAAAAAAATAAACCTAAACCTAAACCTAAACCTAAAAAATAAACCAAAATAAAAAACCTAAACTAAAGTAAATAAACCTAAAATTAATAAACTAAATGAAACTAAAAATAAACCTAAATCAAAATAAAAAATAAAAAAACTTAATAAACTTAAACCTATGAGTTTAATTAACAAACAAAATAAATAATAATAACAAAAAAGAAATAAAAACCCTAACCTAAACCCAAAAATAACCTTAAACCCGAAACCTACTTCTCTAAACCACTAAACCTAAAAAACCCTAAACCCTAAACCCTAAACCTAAACCCTAAACCCTAACCTAAACTAAATCTAAACCTAAAACCCAAACCTAAAACCTAAACCCTAAACCTTAAACCTAAAAAACTAAAACCCAAAACCCTAAACCCTAAACCCTAAACTAACCTAAACCCTAAACCCTAAACTATCCTAATAAACCTAAACTATAAACCTACTAAACTAAATATTAAACCTAACCCTAAATTAACTAATAAACCTAAACTATAAACTAAAACTAAACCTAAACCTAAACTAAACTTTAAACCTAAACCCTAAACCTAAACTAACCTAAACCATAAAAATCTTAAACCTAGTAAATAAAACTATAAACCTAAACCCTAACTAACCTAAACCCTAACCCTAAACTAACCCTAAAACCTAAACCTCCCTAACTAAACCTAAACCTAAAATAAATACTAAACCTAAACCTAAACTATAAACCTAAAAAATAAACCCTAACTAAATCCTAAATAAAACCTAAACCTAAAACTAAACCTAATAAAACTAAACCTATAAACCTAAAAAAACCTAAACCTAAACTAAAAACCTAAAAAAATAATAATAAAATAAATAAACTTAAACTAAATAAAATTAAAACCTAAACCTAAACCTAAAAAATAAAATAAAATAATTTAATAAAATAAACTAAAATAAAATAAATAAAACATAAAAAAAAAAGATAAAATAAACCTAAATAAAATAAAATAAAATAAAACTTAATAAATAAACCTACACTACCTAAAATAAAATAAAAATAAACCTAAACCTAAACTAAATAAAAAATAAAACTTAAAAATAAACCTAAATAAAAAAACTTAAACTTAAACCTAAAAAAATAAAATAAACCTAATCTAAACCAAATAAAAATAAGACCTAAACCATAAATAAAATAAAATAAAAATAAACTAAAATAAACTAAACCTAAAAAAAATAAACTAAAATAAAATCCTAAACTAAAATAAATAAACATAAAAAAAATAAAATTAAACTAAAAAATAAATAAAATAAACCTAAATCAAAATAAAAATAAACTAAAATAAATAAAATAAACTAAACTTATTAATTTAAAATTTTATAAAACCCTAACCCTAATTCATAAAAAAAACTAAACCCTAAACTTAAAAAAAATACTAAAGCTAAAGCCTAAACCCTAAACCAAACATTAAACCCTAAACCCTAAACAATAAACCCTAAAACTATAAACCCTAAACCTAAACCTAAACTAACACTAAACTAAACTAAACCTAAACAATAAACCTAAACCCTAAAACCTAAACCTAAACCCCTAAACCCTAAACCTAAATAAACCTTAAACAAACCTAACCTAACTAAACCCTAAACCCTAAACCTAAACCCTAAACCCTAAAATAAAACCTAAACCCAAACTAAAACCCTAAACCATAAACCCTAAACCTAAACTAAACCCTAAACCTAATAAAACCTAAAAAACCTAAACCTAAACTAAATAAATAAAAAATCCTATACCTAAATAAAATAAAATAAACTAAAAATCTAAGCTAAATAAAACATAAAAATAAATAAATAAAACCTAAACCTAAATAAAATAAATTAAACTAAATTATTTAAAAACTTAAACCTAAACCAAAACCTAAAAATAAAATAAAATAAAAATTAAAATAAACTAAAATAAAATAAATAAAAAACTAAACTAAACTAAATAAAATTAAAATTAAAATAAAAAATAAACTAAAATAATATAAATAAAACTAAATAAAAAAATCTAAACCTAAAAAACATAAAAAATAAACCAAGAATAAATAAAAATAAACCTAAACCAACTAAAAAAAAGCCTAAACCTAAAATAAATGTAAAATAAACAAAATAAAATAAACCTAAACTTAAACTAAAATAAATAAAATATAAACCTAAACCAAAATTAAATAAAATAAAATAAACTAAAAATAAACCTAATCCTAAATTATAAATAAAACCTAAAATAAATGTAAACAAAAACCTAAAACTAAACCTATAAAATATAATAAAACCTAAAATAAAAAAAAACTTCAACCTAAAATAAAATAAAATATATAAAACTCAACTAAAATAACCTAAACCTAAACTAAAAAATAAAACCTAAAAATAGACCTATAAAACCTAAAACATAAACCTAAAAAAATAAAATAAACCTAAACCAAAATAAAAGTAAAAAAAATAAAACTTAAACCCAAAAAATAAAATAAAAATAAAGCTTAACTAAAAAATAAACCTAAACCTAAAAAATAAACAAAAATA
This sequence comes from Cymbidium sinense, assembly GCA_021442155.1. Classification (NCBI taxonomy): domain Eukaryota; kingdom Viridiplantae; phylum Streptophyta; class Magnoliopsida; order Asparagales; family Orchidaceae; genus Cymbidium; species Cymbidium sinense. Next base: position 109,038 of record JAKCPB010001279.1, read on the forward strand.
AAAAACCTAAACTAAAATGAAAAAACTAAAAATGAATAAACTAAACAAAATAAAAATATAAAATAAACCTCAATAAAATAAAAAATAAAATAAACTCAAATAAAAAAAATAAACTAAATAAACAAAATAAACCTAAACCTACTGCTTTACTTAATTTTTTTTAAAAAAACTAAACCCTAAACCATAAAACTAACCCTAAACCCTAAACCTGCAAACCTAAACGTACGACCCTAAACCATAAACCCTAAACCCTAAACCCTAAACCATAAAAAAGCATAAGCCCTAAACATTAAACTAATCCTAAACCCTAAAACCTAACCCCTAAACCCTAAACCTTAAAACCCAAAACCCTAAAACCCTAAACCATAAACCCTAAGAATGGGCTAAACTTGATTAAAACATCACCAACTCTATCTATCTAAGGCAAGAAAATGATTATCAAAGTGGTGGAGGGGATCTGAGGTGCTAATATAGAGGTGGTGGTATAAAGGGTGGTGATAGAGAGGAAGAGAGGAAACCCATGGTAGTGGCAAAGGGAGAGATCGTGGATATGATGGGATCTCGCCACTATTCTAACCGGAGAAATAATGATTGATCCGATCTATGCTTATGGAACTATGTCTTTATAATGAGATGGCTCTACTTATCTTGGGTTTTGATTTGCCTACTTTTCAATAACTGTCTTAGAAAAATAAAAATAAAGAAGAAATGTTGAATCATAATTTGTTCTCTATTAAAATAACTTTAAACCTAAAACCCTAAACCCTAAACCCTAAACTTTAAAACCTAAACTAAAACTAAAAATCTAAAACTAAACCCTAAACCTAAAATTAAAAAACCCTAAACCCTAAACAGTAAACCATAAAACCTAAATCCTAAACCCTAAACACTAAAGCATAAACCCTAAACCCTAAACCCTAAACCCTAAACCTTAAATCCTAAATCCCTAAACCCTAAATCTTAAAACCTACAACTCTAAATAAAAACTAAACTAAGCCTAAACCCTAAATCCTAAACCCTAAACCTAAACCAAACTAAAATAAAAAAGTGGCAAATCTTGCTACTCAAGAGGAGTGGTATTCGATGAGAACTCAGAACTGAAGAATAAGCGTCGATGCGATCTGCTACATATGGGCGTGTCTTTCTGATAAAGGCGGTTCTACTTATCTTGGGTTTTTCATTTACTCTAAGGGTGCTTATTTTTTATCTATGTCATCGTTTGTCTTGTAGAAAATTTGGGGTGCTACTTGGTTGATGAAATTTAAAAGAAGAAATGTGAAAAAAATAAAACTTAAAAAAATAAACCTTAAACCATAAACCATAAACCCTAAACTAAAACTTAAACCCTAAATCTATAACCTAAAAAATAAACCCTAAACCTTATACCCTAAACCAAAAAAACTTTAAACCCTAAACACTAAGCCATAAACCTTAAATGCTAAACCCTAAGACGTTAAACCCTAAACCCTAAACCCTAAACCATAAAACCTTAAACCCTAAACCCTAAAAGCTACAACCCTAAACTCTAAACCCTAAACCCTAAACCTTAAACCCTAAACCCTAAACCCTAAACCATTAACTAACCCTAAACCCTAAACCTTAAACTAACCCTAAACCCTAAACCTTGAAGAAACATGCCATTAGAAGTAGATCTAAAGAATGACCTATTCCTAACATAATTATGGTAGCTAATAAAAATGTCTTCAAGAGACTTTTCCTTAATAATTAAAGATTTGAATACCTTAAACCCTAACCATAAATCATATTATAATACAATATATTAAAGTACACTGTACCATCATATATTTCAGCATGTTGTGATGTGTTTTTGGATGTTATAAGATGTTTTGAAATTTTTTAGTATATTATGGTATTGTGCCCTATAGTTTATATTAGAATAAATCATAAATATATTGATTTAATAAATCAGATGAAGAAATATGATAAATTTGAAGTGGGAATTATGTTGTAGTACCAAAGGTGTGCTATGCCACTTGTAATCTAATAAGTAAGATTTTATGTTCAAAATAAATTTTATATGTTGTAGCATAGTATAGCATCATATATCATAATATATTATTTTATGCATTTTAAATTATTTTAGTATTTTTATAATTTTTAGATTTACTTTAGTTTAGATTTAGATTTTAGTTTAGTTTAGATTTTTTAGGGTTTAGATTTTAGATTTAGTTTAGTTTAGAGTTTAGTTTAGTTTAGAATTTTGTAGTTTAGATTTATTTAATTCTAATTTTAGATTTTAGTTTAGTTTAGGGTTTAGATTTTAGATTTATACTTTAGTTTATTTAGTTTAGTTTTTTATTTTTAGAGTTTAGATTTTTAGTTTATTTAGTTTTTAGATTTTAGATTTAGTTTAGCTTATTTAGATTTAGTTTAGATTTTAGATTTAGTTTATTTACTCTAGATTTAATTTAATTTTGTTTAGATTTTAGATTTTAGATTTAGTTTAGATTTTAGTTTAGTTTAGATTTTTATATAGATTTTGTTTAGATTTTTAGATTTAGTTTAGATTTAGTTTAGTTTAGTTTAGTTTAGTTTTAGTTTAGAATTAGTTTAGATTTAGATTTTAGTTTAGATTTTTAGATTTAGTTTAGATTTTAGAGTTTAGATTTAGTTTAGCTTAGATTTTGGTTTAGAATTTAGATTTAGTTTAGATTTAGATTTGGGTTTAGATTAAGTTTAGTTTAGTTTACGAAATTTGTTTTGTTAAAAAATAAACCAAACCTAAACCCTAAACTCACAAACCTAAACTAAAACTTAAACTAAACCTAACATAAACCATCTAAACCTAAACCCTAAACCCTAAACCCTAAAAACCCTAAACCCTAAACACTAAAGCCAAAATCCTAAACCATAAATCTTAAACCCTAAACCCTAAACCCTAAATCCTAAAACCCTAATCCCTAAGCCTTAAACCCTAAACACTTAAACTTTAAACCCTAAACCCTAAAACCAACAACCTGAAACTATAAACCCTAAACTCCAAACCCTAAACCCTAAACCCTTCCCTAACTAACCCTAAACCCTAAACTAACACTAAACACTAACCCTAAACACTTAACCTTGAATAAAGATGTCATTAGGAGTATATCTAAAGAATGACCTATTCCTAGCATAGTTATGGTAGCTAAATAAAATGTCTTCAAAAGACTTTTCCTTGATTATTAGAGATTTGAATACCCTAAACACTAATCCTAAATCATATTATAACATAATATATTATAGTATAATGTTGCATCATATATTTGAGCATGTAGTGATGTGTTTTTGGATGTTATAAGATGTTTTGAAATTTTTTAGTATATTATGGTATTGTGCCCTATAGTCTATATTAGAATAAATCATAAATATATTGATTTAATGAATCAGATGATGAAATTTGATAAATTTGAAGTGGGAATTATGTTGTAGTACCAAAGGTGTGCTACACCACTTGTAATCTAAAAAGTAAGATTTTAAGTTCTAAATAAATTTTATATGTTGTAGCATAGTATAGCATCATATATCATAATATATTGTTCTATGCAATTTAAATTATTTTAGTATTTTTATAATTTTTAGATTTAGTTTAGTTTAGATTTAAATTTTAGTTTATATTTGCAATTTAGTTTTCAGATATAGTTTAGATTTAGTTTAGTTTAGATTTAGATTTTAGTTTAGTTTAGATTTTTTAGGGTTTAGATTTTAGATTTAGTTTAGTTTAGAGTTTAGTTTAGATTTTTGTAGTTTAGATTTATTTAATTCAGATTTTAGATTTTAGTTTATTTTAGGGTTTAAATTTTAGATTTATACTTTAGTTTATTTAGTTTAGTTTTTTATTTTTAGAGTTTAGATTTTTAGTTTATTTAGATTTTAGATTTTAGATTTAGTTTAGCTTTATTTAGATTTAGTTTAGATTTTAGATTTAGTTTATTTAGTTTAGATTTAATTTAATTTTGTTTAGATTTTAGATTTTAGATTTAGTTTAGATTTTAGTTTAGTTTAGATTTTTATTTAGATTTTGTTTAGATTTTTAGATTTAGTTTAGATTTAGTTTAGTTTAGTTTAGTTTTAGTTTAGAATTAGTTTAGATTTATATTTTAGTTTAGATTTTAAGTTTTAGTTTAGATTTTAGAGTTTAGATTTAGTTTAGCTTAGATTTTGGTTTATAATTTAGATTTAGTTTAGATTTAGATTTAAGGTTTAGATTAAGTTTAGTTTAGTTTAAGAAATTTGTTTTCTGTTAAAAAAATAAACCTTAAACCCTAAACCCTAAACAAAAACTTGAAACCTAAACCAAAACCTAAACCATAAACCATAAACCATAAACCCTAAACCCTAAACCCTAAACCTTAAAACCCTAAACCCTAAACACTAAACCCAAAATCCTAAACCCTAAATCCTAAACACTAAACCCTAAACCCTAAATCTTAAAACCCTAATCACAAGCACAAACCACCCCAAAAAACCCAAACCCAAAACCTACACATGTAAACCCTAAACTCCCAAACCCTAAACCCCCCAACCACCCTAAACCCCCCTAAACCTAAAAACTAATAACCACTAAACTAAATGAAAAGATGTCATTGGTAGATCTAAATAATGACCTATTCCTAGCACAATTATGATAGCTAAATAAAATGTCTTCAACAGACTTTTCCATGACTATTAGAGATTTGAATACCCTAAACCCTAACCCTAAATCATATTATTACACAATATATTATAGTATAATGTTGCATCATATATTTGAGCATGTAGTGATGTGTTTTTGGATTTTAGAAGATGTTTTCAAATTTTTTAGTATATTATGGTATTGTGCCCTATAGTCTATATTAGAATAAATCATAAATAGATTGATTTAATAAATCAAAAGCTGAAATTTGATAAATTTGATGTGGGAATTATGTTGTAGTACCAATGGTGTGCTATGCCACTTATAATCTAAAAAGTAAGATTTTATGTTCAAAATAAATTTTATATGTTGTAGCATAGTATAACATCATATATCATAATATATTGTTCTATGCATTTTAAATTATTTTAGTATTTTTATAATTTTTAGATTTAGTTTAGTTTAGATTTAGATTTTAGTTTAGTTTAGATTTTTTAGGATTTAGATTTTAGATTTTGTTTAGTTTAGAGTTTAGTTTAGTTTAGATTTTTGTAGTTTATATTTATTTAATTTAGATTTTAGATTTTAGTTTAGTTTATGGTTTAGATTTTATATTTTTGTTTAGTTTAGGGTTTAGATTTTAGATTTATACTTTAGTTTATTTAGTTTTGTTTTTTATTTTTAGAGTTTAGATTTTTAGTTTATTTAGTTTTTAGATTTTAGATTTAGTTTAGCTTTATTTAGATTTAGTTTAGATTTTAGTTTAGTTTAGATTTTTATTTAGATTTTGTTTAGATTTTTAGATTTAGTTTAGATTTAGTTTAGTTTAGTTTAGTTTAGTTTTAGTTTAGAATTAGTTTAGATTTAGATTTTAGTTTAGATTTTTAGATTTAGTTTAGATTTTAGATTTTAGATTTAGTTTAGGTTAGATTTAGGTTTAGAATTTAGATTTAGTTTAGATTTAGATTTGGGTTTAGATTAAGTTTAGTTTAGTTTAAGAAATTTGTTTCTGTTAATAAACCTTAAACCTAAACCCTAAACTCTAAACCCTAAACTAAAACAAAACCTAAACCAAACTAAACCATAAACTAAACCTAAACCACTAAACCTAAACCCTAAAACAACCCTAAAACTAAACAAAATTCTAAACCATAAATCTTAAACCTAAACACTAAACCTAAATCCTGACCCTAATCTAAAGCCCTAAACCACAAACCCACCCAAAACCCTAAAACCCTAAACAAAACTAAACTATAAACCCACCTAAACCCTACCCTTCCCTCTAAACCCCCTAAACACTAAACACTAACCCTAAACACTAAAAGCTAAACCTTGAATAAAGTTGTCATTAGGAGTAGATCTAAAGAATGACATATTCCTAGCATAATTATGGTAGCTAAATAAAATGTCTTCAAGAGACTTTTCCTTGACTATTATAGATTTGAATACCCTAAACCCTAACCCTAAATCATATTATAACACAATATATTATAGTATATTGTTGCATCATATATTTGAGCATGTAATGATGTGTTTTTGGATGTTATAAGATGTTTTGAAATTTTTAGTATATTATGGTATTGTATTATAGTCTATATTAATATAAATCATAAAAATATTGATTTAATAAATCAGATGATATAATTTGTTAAATTTGAAGTGGGAATTATGTTGTAGTACCAAAGGTGTGCTACGCCACTTGTACTATAAAAAGTAACATTTATGTTTAAAATAAATATCATTTGTTGTAGCATCGTATAACATCATAAATCATAATATATTTTTCTATGCATTTTAAATTATTTTAGTATTTTAAAATCATGCAATCGAGCCTACACTATTATTATTTATAAAAAATTTTGATTTATACTTTAAAATGGAATTTGGCCAAATTCATAATAGGTAGAAATGGAATCATAATTATTTTAATTTAAAATATGTAAGTGATACTACTAAAATATATAGTTTTTATTGTTTAGACTAATTTTATGATTTTTTTAAAGCAATCCCTTATGATGTGATATGCAATATAATATAATATAATATGTTATAGTGTATTATAATATAGGATGCCATAACATAGTGTAGCATGCATTATAATATATTATTGTATTACTACTTATTGTTTACCATATTTTAGTTTGTTATGGTATGATGTAATAAAGTTTGTCTTGGTATAATTCATAAAATATTGATTTATAATGAGATGATGATTTGGTCAAATTTAAGGTAAGCTTTAGGGAACATCATTGGGGGTGCTATGGTGTGTCATTTAATCAAAGGAATGGAATTTTGCATCCAAATTAAATGTTCATTTTCAACCAAATAAATTTTTTTGCATAAAGTGATTCATTTTAAGGTGTAATGTAAGATAATATATTATATGAAAACATCTTAAAATATAATGTACATAAAAATATAACTTCACATATATATGAATGTGGTGGTGTGTTTATTAAATGTTATTGTTCATTTTAGAATGTTTTACTTTTGTAATACATTGGGGAAAACTCACAAAATGTTAATTTAAAGTTAACATGGAAGAATTTGGCCAAATTCATGACACACAGAAGTAACACCAAAATTATGCTATTTTGTACCATTTATAATAGAAAATTAACAAATTTGCATCCAAAATGAACATTATTCATATTGTAAGAAAAAATTATTATTTGTTCCTTTTAAGTGATTCTAATGAGGTGTAATGTTAGAAAATATATTATATTATAGCAAATTATAATATAACATCATATATTATAATATAATATGGTGTGTTAATTCACACTATAATATGTTTAGCATGATATTGTATAATTAGTTTGAGCTTGCACCATCAGAAATCATAAAATGCTGATTGTAATGTTAAGAAGATGTAATTTGAATGAATACATTGTTAGGCTTTTGGTTAAAGTATTAAAGGTGTGCATAAGAGAAGAAATAAGATTTGAAGAGAACTCCATGTGAAGGACATGGAGGAAGACCCGCTAGGAGATCACACATGCGTTGGACATGACATGTGAGGGATGTGAGGGCATAAAAGAGGAAAATCTACTAGGGATAAGGTTTGAATTTGATTTGATTATATGATTTATGGAAAGAAGATCCATCGGGGATAAGAATCTATAACCTATCAGGGATTAAGATCAAATCAACTTTAATTTGTTTTTTTTAATTGATGTGAAGAATATCTTCTAGAGATATGGGCTCAAGTCCATTGGGGATCAAGTATATGAACCTTCCACTAGGGAAGCAGGTTCACGCTATCCGCTGGGGATTAGGATTTAAGTTTGATTTTATATAATTGTATGGGGATATATCCACTGGGGATAAGAGTTTGGTTGGGTTTTTTTGATTTAGACTCTACTAGGGGAGTTGGTTTACTTTAGCTCCATTGGGGAGGTTGGTTTTGAATTTGATTTGTTCATTTGAATTGTTCATATATGATTTGGGTCTCCACTGGGGAGAAGGGTGTGGTTTAACTCCATTAGGGAAAATTAGATTGGGTTTAATTTAATCTGAGTTAATATATGAAACCTGTTGGTGTGTGATGGACCTACTGAGGAGGGGCTATATTAGTCAAGACCTACTTCAGGTTTACAAATCCAAAGGGATAGTCCACCGACTGCGGGGTATAGCTAGCTAACCTAAAGGGTTTTCTTTAGGTGTGCAACAACTATGCTAGGAAGAAGGCATAGCATACTTACATCTTCCGAAGCAAGGAACAACCACTGGGGTGACTTATTGGATGCACAACAAATTAAACTTGACTGGGGACTCGAGTGAATGTTTTGGGGACTTATGTCAACTCAAAAGTAGTGATTAATTTTATTTTAATTTCATGTGATTTGATATGGTTTGTTTGGTTTAGTTTGATTTGGATTGAGGCATATCCATTTGGGGATGTTGATCAAATTTGATAGATTTAATTATCATGTCGGTGTTTGATGGACCCACTAAGAAGGGGCTATATCAGACTTAGCGTACCTTAGATTTATAAATCCAAAGGGATAGTCTATTGGCCATGGCATAGTGCTAGCCAACCTAAGGGGTTGCCTTTTTTGGTACTTTGGAAGAAGGTGTAGTAGACTTACATCTTCTAAAGTAAGGAACAATAGGGTGACTGTTGGTAGCCAATAAATGAACCCAACTTAGGGGCAACTACTTGAGTGAATGTGTTGGTACTTATATCAACTTAGAGTAGTGGGATTCTAGAGTTTGTTGACACTTTGCACTAGGATGCGCTTGGGAAAAGTAAGTGGGGTCCTCTAATCCACAAGTGAATATATATTGTTTATATATGTTTATGTGGACCCGTTGGTGTGAGGGACCACACTGAGAAGTATGTCGGCCTAGTCCTATCTCATTTACTAGGACCAAGGAAGAATCACCCATCCAGGATGGATTCCAACCAAGGGTGGTTACTTGAAAGGGAACTATCCATTCGATTAAACGTAGTGTCTAAATGGGGTGAAAGGCATGATCCAAATATAGTCCCCATAGGAGGTGCTTGGAGGTGTTATCACAGCCCTAGAAAGCCTATAGGTGTATGGTGGCCAACTCAAGGAGAAAGCATAGCGGACTTACATGTGGTGATGTATCTTGGGAACCAACCAACCTAATGTGTATCCTAGCATGAGTATCCATTGACATAATGAGAACCAACCAACAAGGTGCTCGGTGTAAAATGATCAATATGGAAAGAAAGCATGTAGGCTTACAACTTTCCAAGTGACGATCATCAAGATAGTCATCATCAGGGGCGGATGTTGTCGACCTAGCGACTACTAAGAGGGTTGCCTGAGGAAGGACTAGACCCAGACTTGAGGGGAGGGAAGGCCACTAGGGGACATATCCTAAACTTTAAATATACTTGACCCGTTAGTGCAGAAGGTTAATCTAAGAAAAAATGAGACTCACATCCTCTTAAAAAGCCAACATGAGGTAGCTTACGATGCATAAGACCTACCATACTAACAACTCATCGTGGGTGGCCAAGTAAGGAAGGAAAGCATAGTAGACTTACATCCTCCAAAGCAAGAAAACCATTGGGGTGACACACTAGCATGGTAACGTCTGACCTAAAGCTATTAGTGAGTCTTTGGGGGCATTATATCAACTCAAGCATCCAGAGAAAAGATATGTGTTTATTTTATATGTTTGTGTATTGTGTGTTGTGTTATGTCGATGAAGGATAGAGATGTCACTTGGGTTCCTTACTTACCTTAAACACATCTTGGTGAATTCAAATAAGAATACTTTCAACATGGAAGAGATTGAATTGAAAGGAATTTTCATTGATGATAATTATTTTCAAACATGATTTATAATATTTTTTTAAGTGGAGCCCATTGATTGGAAGCATTGGGCGCTCTCCCTTATGATTAATAAGCTGATAAGATCCTCATTAGCATGCATTCTCTATGGCAAAAGGGCCTTCCCAAGTGGGTTCAAACATGCCTCCCATCTTATGACAGGCAACAATCGGTCTCCTTAGAACTAAAATAAGCTCTCCTACTTGAAAAGCTCTAGGAAAAACCAACTTGTTGTGAGCTTGAATCATTTTAGCTTTGTACAACTAGACATTTTGTCATGCCCACAAGCATCTCTCCTCCAAACCTTCAAGCTATTCTAACTGAAACTTAACATTTTGCTCTATTGTGATCTTGCTACTCACAACTACCCTTAGTGATGGGAGTTGGACTTCTAATGGAAGAATAGCTTGGACCATACACTAAGAAGAAAGGAGTAGACTAAGTTGGAGTTCTATATGTGGTGCGGTAGGCCCACAAGGCTTAAATGCTCATGTCACTATCTTGATTTTGAGTGTCTTCTATTTGGATGAGAGTTTATTGAAGGCTTCTAAGCCATTTGCCTTGAGTTGATGGTAGAATATCTCTCTATCTTTGTGTCCAGGAAATGTTGTTTCTCTTGATGCTCTTGAATGCAGTACCATTATGAGATATAATTCATCAAGACACTTCAAACCTATATACGATATGGTTCTTAAAACACTGGAGTACATGTTGAGTTGAGACCTCTTTGAGCAGAATTGCCTTCGCTCATTTGGAAAAGTAGTCAATAGCAACTAAGATGAATCGATGTCCCTTGTAAGAAGGAGGATCAATCAGACCCACTATGTAAGTATCCCAACACTCGAATGACCATGAGGCCAATGTAGGATGCAGAATGTTGGGTGGTTGGTGTAGGACCACACTGTGTATTTGACATTGGTGGCATCGCCTAGCCGTATCCATGCATTCTTTGATCATCGATGGCCAATAGTATCTAGTCTCTTAATTTGGCTTTCATCTTGGACAAAATGGTTGGCTCCACAAAATCAGTGTTCCTTGGTCACGATCTTACATGCTTGTCTAAATAATGTAAACAATATGAGAAAGATTATAAGACACCATCTACAAGAGCATAGGAAAGTGCTCTCTGCTTCATCGATGGGCTTCTCTTGAGGTAGTTTTCCTTTACTTAGGTAATCCATGAATGGTTGCATCCAATCTAACTCCTCATCCTTCTTGGCAATGGCAACCTCCCCTTCAAGAGAGTACTTTTGATGAGTTTAATGGATAAGACTTGTCTATTTTGGACCTTTATTTATATGGACTCATCCTCAAACATCCAACTCCTTGGCAAGCTTGCTAAAGCATACAATATTCTCTCTCAAGGAATCTTATAAATGGTAACCTGGATTTGGGCCAACTCCATGGTGTACTTGTGGTAGTGATGGAGCTTGGGCTTTATAACCTTATAGGACCCAGAGATTTGGTTAATAATTAACTGAGAATCCTTGATGATGTTGATGTTCTGGATGGTTAGAGTAATGGCTAATGTTAGACTGACAATTAAAGCCTCATATTTGGCTTCTTTGTTAGTGCAAGGATTGGACAGATGATATGAGAATCTCATCACATCATGGTCCGGAGTAAAGAGAACTATTCTACCTACCTTTCTAGAATAGTAGATTGTGGTTCTTCTCCTCTTTGAGAGGAAGTCACCATCAAAGTACATCTTGAGTGGTGAATGCTAGTATCCCCTAAGTTCATGATTTGTTCATGAGATCATCACTAGAAGTGTGTGTTGCTATGAAATCACTAGCACTTATCCTTTCATCGCGGAGGTACAAGGTAATGTCAAACTAGAGAGGATCATGGACCATGCAACCATCGATAGCATCCATGTCATGAGATACTATTGATTAAGAGATTAAGTTCACCTAATGAGGAAGCATGTAGTTTTGTAGCTTTTGGGATGCAAAAATTAAAGCTAGGCAATGCTTTTCGATAGGTGGATAATTAGTCTCAACAGGGATTAGATGACATCTGAGGTATTAGAGTTCATTTTCCTTCCCTTCATCATTGGCTTATACTAACAAAGCACCAAGGGAGTCATCTAACTAGCGGTGTAATGTGAGCGGCTTGCGAGATTGCTAGAAGCGTGTCATCAAGTAATGTTGATGTCTTGAAGGCATGCTCACACTTATCATCCCACTTAAACTTGGCATACTTTTGGCAAGTGTTGAGAATGCCTTCTCGATAGGTTGGATATAAAGCATCTTAGATATGCCAACCACCCTTGGAATGATCTGAGTTGAGTTAAACTTTTAGGGGGGGGGGCATTTCTAATATTACCTTGATCTTCTCTAGATCGATTTTGATTCCCTTGTGTCAGACAACAAACCCAAGGAATTACCCTAAAGCTACTCTGAATGAACACTTCAAGGGGTTCATTTTGAGGTTAAATTATCTTAACTATTCGAAAACTACTCTCAAGTCAAAGAGATGGTATTCCTTTTCTTAACTTTTGACCACAAGATCATCGACATAGCACTCGACTTGATGATGAATGAGTTTGTCAAATATTTGGGTCATAGCCCGTTGGTATGTAGCATTGGCATTTTTAAGGCTGAAAGGCATGACCTTAGTAATAGATTCGATGGGGTTCTAAAAGTAGTGTTTCTTTCATCTTGAGGCCATCATTATTTGGTTATATCTAGATGAGCCATCCATGAAAGAAGGCGCATGAGATGAGGTAATATCTCACTCCAAGATTGGTAGTGAAAATTCATCTTTTGGACATGCCTTATTTAAATCCCCAAAATTGACATATATGTGAATTTGGCCATTCTTTTCTTAGCGGGACAATGTGGCTAACGGGTAGGGTATTTTTTTTGATGAAGCCATCATCATCGGTTTCTTGACTTTAGAAATAACACATTGATGTCTAATCCATGCATCTAGGAGCTTGCTTGATAAGGTTAGCGGTAGGCTCTATTGCTAGTTTATGGACCATTATGTTAGACAATATAGGCATCTCTTCATTCAGCATCCTTAAACTCAATCGTGCTTTAACTAGTCATTGGTTTCAATTTCATTCAACAAAAGAGCTGTATGTTGGGCATGAATTTTCTTCAATTCTTAAGTTGATATCCTTGAGCTCGTTGATGGTTGACTTGACCTCTTCTTCGAACTCTGGCTGTGCACCTTTGACTTCAAAATCAACTAGATCATCTGAAGTTTTTAAGCATAACTCCTCATATAATTTAATGTGATTTGAAAACAACCTATCAGATTCCAAATGATTGGTGATGACTAAGCAATAATCGACATCATTTGGACCTTATGAATTACTCTTGATCTTGATTGAGAGTTTTAGATTTGTTCTTCCATATCATTCGAAGTAGTCTGACCTATCTTTGACCAAGTATGTGGGATTAATCCTTTCTTTGCTAAATTATGAACAAAAGATACCAATTAAAGATAATTCTATTAAATATTTATAGAATCATCCTCAAGTTTTACTTAACTTCTTGACTTGAGGATGATGCTCACGGAAAGAACCTTTGAGTCTTCACACACTAGAGGATTCCTTCTAACAAACCCTCAACCTTTTGAGAAAAATTGGGGTTAGAGCTAAGGTTCTAGCGATGCCTAACTATTCATATATAGACTTGGATACACTTATGCTGCTTTGCCAGTCTTCATCGTTATCAAGTGTCACCTCAAGGGAATCTACTTGAGAAGAGTGTGCAAACCATGAATCATCCTATGAACTAGATTCTAAGTCTCTGGGATAGGTGTACTCACGGTAGCTAGGATATATCTTATTTGGCCAATAAGGAGGTTTTCCACCCGAGACTACCAGGCGGCCACTTCCTCACAGTGGAGGTGGGGTCATCTACATATGTTTGAATGGTATGTGGGTGGAATCTAATGTCAGGCTCCACTTCTTCCTCCAAGTCTATTTCCTCCCTTTTATTTTTTTTTCATTTTCTCTTTTCTTTTATTTTTTTCTCTTTCTTTTTCTTTTCTTTCTTTTTTTTTAAACTTTGAAGTTCACAGAATAGACTTGTTGATTTTGTGGGAGGTAGTAAGAGCATCCTCATATATCTTGTGAATGACTAAATGGCTTGGGATCTCCTTTGACAGAGATGATCCCACCTCTCACAAACATCATACATTGATGTAGAAAGGATGGAACTATGTTTTTCTCATGTATCCATGGTCTCCCAAACAAAGCATTGAAAGATGTATCAGAGCCTATAATGTGAAACTTGACTTGTCTTCTAATCATTTATCTGAAATACTATGGAGCCTAAGGCACAGACCTTACCTATGGAGTGCAGATTCAATCTTTCATCTTAGACTTAGAGTCTTCTAGACACCTTCCCTAGATATACAACACTTCAATTAGGTAAATAATTAACCTAACTAAAGACTTAGAAGGGTTAGCCATAGGTTATACCTTATGGATTAGGATAATCCACCTACCCTACAACCCAAATCCAATCCATGTTCACCATCTCAAACCAAACCTCAAGTTCAATTTAAACATTAAATTCAAATCCAAATCCAAACCCAAATTCCAAAACCAACTGATTGATGCGCATGATCAAATCCAAACTTGAAACCCTTCCTAAGCCCTTTGACCTATCCCATGGACTTATCTAAATCTTAATCCAAAATCAATTGATTTTCTCATAGTAAATTTATGTCTCCAATCATCTTTCTAAATATAAATCAAATCTACATTCAATTGATCAAAACTAAATCAAACTAAATGAAATCTAAATTCTAATTAAATTAAATCAAAACCTTTCCTAAGCCATATGACCTATCCCTGGGATAACCAAATATTAATCCAAATCAAGTCAAACTCAATTTATTTTCTTACAACTTCATTATATTGTCAATAATCTTTAGAAATTTAAATGAAATATACATTTAAATCCTCAAAACTAAAGCAAACCAAATCAAAATCGAAACCTAAGCCACATGACCCAGCTCCATGGACTTAGCCAAATTTCTTCATTCCAAAACCCAAATTCAATTGATTTTCTCATGAATCAATCAAACCTTCAATCATATTCACAAATATAAATGAAATCTACAATCATCAAGCCAAACCAAAATCAACCCAAGTCAAACCTAACTTAACCCTTTTGACATGAAATGTTCAAATGAACCAAAACCCATTTGAACCCAAGCCAATTGCAATTGAATTTATATATTAATCCCAAATCCATATATAAACTCAACTAAATCAAACTCAACATAAAATCAAGCTAACTAAATCCAATTGGTCCACTTGACCCAAAGTGGCCAATTTGACCTATTTGTGCCAAGTTCTAATCCTACCCAAATTGGATTGAACAAAGCCCATCAAAACCTCCCATCATGATTGTTGATCACCCTATGTTGATTAATTATCACAAATTGGGTGAAACCAAGTCAACTTGGTCATTTGACCAAGTCAACCCCTTAACCCATATGAATCCAAACTAGCCAAATTTCAACCTATGCCAAATCTCATGAAACCAATGATTCATACCAAATCAAAATAAATATTTGAATATGAGTTGACCTTCAATTGAGTCAAACCAAACCCAATTGTCCCTCTTGACCCAAGTTGACCTAAATTGACCTAAAAGACCAAATTGGGTCAAATCAAAATATAAACCAAATTGATTACAACCAATGGCTCAAGTTCATTCCAAATTGATTGTTGAACTTGACCAAAGCTATGATTGGATCCAATTGAGCCTAATTGACCTACTAAGTCCAAATTGACCTAAAGGTTCAAGTTAGCCTAAACCAATCCAAATTAATTAAAACCAAAGCCTACAATCATCTTCAATTGGTCAACTAAACCCAAACCAACACCCAACCAAGCCAATTTGGCCAATTTGGTCAACAACTTAACCCATTTGACCCAAATGAATCAAATGAGCCAAAATCAAATATAAGCCAAACTAAACCAAACCAATTGAACCAAAACATCCTAATGATCATATGAACTTGACCCAACCCTTGGTTTGACCCAATTTGACCAATTGGTCAACTTGACCCAACCTAACCCAATTTGACCTAAATGAGTCAAATTCAATAAAACCTAGCCAAATCAACTCCAATTGACTTGAAATTTGGGCTAACACACTTTTGGCTCATTTCAAATCTGCCCAAATCAAATTCAATGCCAAATGATCATTCTACCCTTAGGTCAAGGGAATCACATGACAAATCAAATCATGTGGTCATTACCATTCCTTGGACACTTGGTACTCCCAATGGTCCACCTAGGCACTTAGGACACAACCCTGACCCAAGGGTGGGGTTATGACCCATGGGTGTGAAATCACCTAACCCTCCCATTGAGCATTTGAAACCCATAGACACCCATGATTCCTCCTTGGCACCACCACACCTTCAACCAACCAAGCAAGCAACTCACCTCCTCCCACCACCATGACTCTGAGATGGTCAACCATTGGAAGCCAAACCATCCCACCATCATCAGATGAAGGGGTATACACCCCTCATTTCCACTCAAACACACAAAATCATTCCTCGAGCCCTAACTACCCAAGACGAGTAGAGCCATTTCATAAGCTCAAGCTCATTCCTGAAAATGCCATTTCTCTCCAAACAGACTCTCCCATTTCTTACCTAACTTCCCCGTTTCTCCATCAAACTCAAATTAATTTTACATGCATCTTCCCTAGGCCTCGTCGAGCAAGAATGAATCATCTCCCAAGCTTCTCGGTCACCAGAGGTGGGACTTCAATCAAAGCTGAGCTACAAATCATTCATTTATGGCCTTCTGAGCGAACATCAATGAATTGAACCAATTGCTGCTCAATAGGGCTTCGTCTCCACTAGATGAAGCTTCCTCAATCATTTAAGCCATCGATCTTGAGCTTCAATGATGTATGCTTCCATAATCGATCCTTAGGCAAAAATGGGTTGGAGCTTTTGAAGAAAACTTGCACCTCGTGTGATCTTCATCGTTTGATCCTCTCTAATCAATGTTGTGAAGGTGTGGGATCCTTTTAGTTGATCCTGTAAGCTCAAATCAAGTGAGCAATGGTGATGACATTCTCCTCAATTGAGTGATGTTAGATCATGCACCGCCCATTCCACATGATGGAATGATAAATCTGATTAGATCGATCGAATTAAATTCTATTAAGTTATGGGATTAATATAGAATCTAGATCGACATGATGAAAAAGCCGCCACCGCCATAGGCATTGAATCGATAAGTTTTAAGTATCGAGTCCTGGTGCCATGTGGAAAGATCGCATGCCATGGCTCCACCGTGAATAGGCTTTAATTAGCTTAATTAATCATTTTAATGACCAAACTTAAAAATAATTAAAAATCATAGAAAATGCAAATAAATACTCATTTTAAAGGTATTTCAGAGAGAATTAATTAAAAAATGATCTTAACTAATTTTGAATAGTAATTAATTTAATAATTAATTAGCTTAATTACTTTTTTAATTACTTGAGCAATTAATCCAAATTTTGTGGGTTAATTTAATGGGATGACCTCAGCCTCCCATGAATTTTCTTGGGATTTATTGCTCACTTAATTAGAAAATTGACTAATTAAACCTTAACTACTCTTTTAAGTTAATTAATGATTAATTAATCCCATGAATAGTAATAAATTAATTAAGTTTATTAATCATTGTTCAACAATAAGTGAACTAAGGAATAGGGTTGACTTTCCCAAGTTCATTTCACCCTTTTAAAATAAAAAATAATTAAGATTTAACCAATTAATTAAATCACTTAATCAAATTGAAATTATAATCACATCACCTTAATTAATTAAATCATGTGGTAGATCTTTAGGTGTTTAATAACCTAAAGGAGTTTAATGAAATTATGATTAGTCCACATGTGGAAAACCATAAGAGTAATTAATTAAGTCCCTTAATCTATTAATCATGAGCTAATTGCATTAGGCCCCTTTATTTCCTTGATCATTAAAGTTTATTTTCCATGCATATCATGTTGGCTCATAATTATTTAGTTAATTACTTTAATGTGACATTGGTAAGGGTAATTAATTCATCTAATTAAGGGTTCAACTTAATTAACCCATAAAATCAACTTAATTACATTTCCTTAAATAAAATCAAATCACTAATGGGAATGTTTTAAAACAACAAGTGATGATTTCTCTCCTCTTTAAATCAAATCAAATCCAAAACTTAATTAATAAAGATGCTTTGGTTTGCTTTTAAATAATCTTATTTGATTTGATTGTCCTTAAGAACTAGTTTCGTTGAATGAATCACATGCTTATATTTGATTGTCCTCTTTTCAATCATGTTAAATTTGGTATGTCATTTGAATTCATGCATCCATATTTTCAAAATCAAGTAAAATAAAATAAATTTCCTTTATGTAAGCTTGTAAGTGTGGATTTAATTTAATATATGCTTGGCTATTATCACTATTAAATCCAAATGTATTTTTCAAAAGCTTATAAATGAATAATAATATGTGTTATGATGCTAGTTATAAATACATAAGAAATGCATGTGCTTATAGCTTAAGTGTATGAATGTTGAGTTCTCTTCCTCTATTCATGTGTTGATTTATATAAGATTGAATGGTAATGGGTATATAGACATCTGGGAACACAAGGCTATTCAAGGAGGTCATTTGATTACCTCACTTCCTGGTTTGTTACTTGGTTGATGAAATTGAAAAGAAGAAATGTTGAATTAGAATTTGTCTATTAAAAAAATCCCAAAAAACCTAAACCCTAAACTAAAACCTAAATGCTAATCCCTAAACCCTTAACCTCCTAAACCCAAAACCCCAAACACTAAATCCTAAACCCTAAAGCCTACAAACCTAAACCCTAAACTCTAAACTCTAAACCCTAAATCCTAAACCCTAAATACTAAATCCTAACATTAAACCCTAAACCCTAAAACCCTAAACCCGAAACCATAAACCCTAAAAATCTAAAAACCTAAAAATAAAATAAATAAATAAAACCTAAACCTAAATAAAATAAAAAATAAAATAAAATAAAAACCTAAACCAAAACCAAAACCTAAACCTAAACTTAAACATAAAAAAAATAAAATAAAAGCTAAAATAACATAAAATAAATAAAAACCTATACTAAACTAAAAATAAATCAAAATAAAAATAAAATAAACTAAATAAACCTAAAATACTTAATTTTAAAAAATTAAAAAAATAATAAAAAAAAACCTAACCCTAAACTAAAACTAACCCTAAACCCTAAACCTAAACCCTAAACCCTAAACCCTAAACCCTAAACCTAAAACCTAAACCCTAAATCTAAACCCTAAACCTAAACCCTAAATATAAACCTAAAACCTAAACCCTAATGTATAAACCATAAACCTTAAATCCTAAACCCTAAACTAACCCTAAACCCTTAGCTAACTCTAAACCCTAAACACTAAACACTAAACCCTAAACCCTAAACCCTAAACCCTAAATCCTAAACCTGAAACCCTAAGAACTTGAAAAATAAAACCTAGACTAAATAAAAGCTACAAATAACATAAATAAAAAAACCTAAACCTAAATAAAATAAAAAATTAAAATAGAAGAAAAGCCTACACTAAAACCTAAACGTAAACCTAAAAATAAAATAAAATAAACTAATAAAAATAAATTAAAATAAAGTAAATAAAAATTTAAACTAAACTAAAAATAAAATAAACCTAAGAATAAAACCTAAATAAAATAAAACTAAACCTAAAATAAAAATAAAATAAACCTAAAATAAGCCTAAAATAAAATAAAATAAAATCCTAAATCTAAAAAATAAACCTAAAAAAATCCTGAAAATAAATAAAAAATAAAACCTAAACCCTAAACTAAGAAAAACCTAATCCTAAAAAAATATATATAAAATAAGATAAACCTAAACCTAAACTAAACTAAAATAAAAAAAACCTAAACCTAAACCAAAAAATAAACTAAACCTAAACCTAAACTAAATTAAATAAAAAACTAAAAAATAAAATTAAACCTAAACTAAAAAATAAAAAACCTAAACCTAAACCTAAAATAAAACCTAAACCTAAAACTAAACCTAAGAAAATAAAATAAAAACCTAAACCTAAACTTAAAAAAAAACCTAAATCTAAGAAAATAAAATAAAAAAAACTAAACTAAAAAATAAACATAACCTAAACCTAAACCTAAAAGATAAACTAAAATAAAAAACCTAAACTTAAACCCTAAACCCTAAACTAAAACCTGGACCCCAAACCTAAAACCTAAACCCTAAACCCTAAACCCTAAACCCTAAACCCTAATCCCTAAACCCTAAACCCAAAAAAAAAACCCTAAACCCTAAAAGGCTAAAAAATAAACTAAACTAAATAAAACCTAAACTAAAATATAATAAAAAATAAAATAAAATAAAACATAAACTAAAAGGTAAACCTAAACCTAAATAAAAAATAAAAAATAAAAAATAAAATAAAAACTAAACTAAAATAATAAATAAAAATCTAAACTAAACTAAAAAAAGCATAAATTAAATTAAAAACTAAACCTAAAATAAAAAAATAAAATAAACCTAAAATAAAATAAAATAAAATAAAATAAAACCTAAACCTAAATAATAAACCTTAAAATAAAAAACCTAAAAAATAAATAAAAATAAAACCTAAACCTAAACTAAAAAATACCTAAACCTAAAATAAAAATAAACCAAACCTAAACCTACACTAAAATAAACTAAACTAAAATAAATAAGAACTAAACCTAAACCTAAAATAAACCTAAACTAAATAAAATAAACTAAACTAAAAATAAACCTAAACCTAAATTAAAAAATTAAAACCTAAAAATAAACATAAAATTAAAACCTAAAAAAATAAAATAAAACCTAAACCTAAACCAAAATAAAAAATAAAAAACCTAAACCTAAAAAAATAAAATAAAAATAAAAAATAAACCTAAACCTAGTCCTAAACCTAAAAAATATACTAAAATAAAAAACCTAAGCTAAAATAAATAAACCTAAAATAAATAAACTAAACTAAATAAAAATAAAAATGAACCTAAATTAAAATAAAAAAAATAAAATAAACTAAAATAAATTAAAAATAAACTAAATATACCTAATCCTACTAGTTTACTTAATTTAAATATAATTAAAAATTAAAAAAAAAACTTTAACTCTAAACCCTAAACCTAACCCTAAACCCTAAACTCTAAACCCTAAACCTACTACCCTAAACCCAAAACCTAAAACCCTATACCCTATATCCTAAATGCGAAACCCTAAAAACCTAAACTTTAAAACCTGAACCCTAAACCCTAAACCTCCTCCATTTTTTTGGTGCTCTAGAGAATTCTATTTCCCATGTGAAGGCACCTCTCCCTTGTGGCTTTTCCTATGGACTTTTTGGCCGGTGATTCCTTTCTGGCTGGTGATTCCTTCTCGTCAGCTTTGCTCAGTTTTTGGCTTCTCCTATCATGTGCCATTATTGATCATGGCTTTGGTTTCTACTTCCCCATGGGGAAATCCTGAGATTTCGACTGCTCCCATTATTATTCCTGATTCCTTGGGGGTCTCTGGATTAAATCCATCACTGGCTTTGAAGTCTTTCAAGGATGTTCTTGTTGGTAAGGCCAATTACACTGATGAGTCTATTGAGCTTATCTCTACCTCCTTCTGGGGTGTACCACGATAATGTGTTTTGATTCCATTATGGAAAGGCATATGAAACCCTTTGAATTCATGTTGGTGGGTAAATTTGCTTTGTGTCGTCATACTTTTGAGAATATTCAATAACTTTTCCATAGCTTGAAACTCTTTGGTATTTTTTCAGATTGATCATTTGCTATGTCTTGATCTTTCAAATGACTTAGATTATTCTTAGGTTTTTCATGATGCTCATTTTGTTTTAATTGTCGATGCATTGTTGAAATAGATGCCTCATTTTTATATTAAGGAGGAATCTCCTATCATTTTGGTTTGGATCTCTCTTCCTAATTTGTGTGTCCATTTCATTAATCATGAGTTTCTTTTTATGGGTGCGTCGTCATCCTCTTCAAGTTGATCAAACTACTTCTAACACCGCCATCTATTGCTCGATTCAAGTTGAGTTGATATAACTAAAAAATTTCCAAAGGAAATTTTGCTAAGATCAAAGAAATATAGATATTTGCAAAAAGTGGATTTTAATAATTTTCCTATTTTTTGTTCCCATCATAAAATTCATGGTCATGGAGTTTCAAATTACTTTGTGGTTCATCCTCACCTTAAGAAACCCAAACCCGTTCTTAAAAAATTAGATCCCAATCTTAAGGTGCCCTTGATTAAACTATGAAAAGCTGTTCCAATGGATAACTCCTTACCTGAAGTCGAGGGTCATTACTTTGATCCTCCCACCGCGCCTTTGGACAATGCTATGATTCTTAAGCCTAATCAACTTTTGGTTGTAAATCATGTTAATAAGGATGCATTACCTTGTAGTGGGTCTATAAATTTGAATCCCATCGATATTGGTAATAATATGGACATTAATATGTTTTTGAAACTTATGGATGATGATTCTAGCTCAAATGATTCCATTCTCGCTTCTTTTCCACCTTTAATTGAAGAAATTGTTATCCTTGATGAGGGTTTGAATGGTGAGCAAACTAATGATAGAGTTTCTAATCATGATTTGGGCACTTGTGCTTTAAATGGTTCTAATCCTTCTACTTCTTCTTCATCTAATGTTGAACTCATTTTTAATTCGATACTTCAACATAATAATGATTTGGAAGAAGGTGAAGTGGCCTACAATCTTGTTTTAAATGAGCAACCTTATTCCAAACATATCCTGAACAATCTCTATTGGATGGTGATGTTGTGGATATGACTAATAAATTTCAAATAGTTTTTAGAAAGAAAAATAAAACTCCTAAAACTAAATTTCCTAACTTTAAGAGTTACTAGATCTTGCTCTTCTGTCCAAAAATAAATGGTTTCTTTCTTAATTTGGAATGTCAGAAGGATTGGTACCCTCTTTGTTAGAAATAGAATTAGAATTTAGTTTGTCCTCATAACATCTCCTTTTTGGCTATATTGTAACCCTTTATTCTTCCTTCTAACATTTCTTTTGTTACTAGAATGATTGGTTTTGGTAATTTTTTTGCTAACTCGAGCAATAAAATTTGGAATTTTGGAATAATCCCTATGTTCTATAGGTTTTAGATGATTTATCCCAAGTTGTAAATGTTAAGATTACTGATGATAATTGGTGTTGTTTTGGTTCATTTGTTTATGCTTCTTGTAATAGAAATGGTAGACTTCTTTGGGGATCTTATTAGTTTTCTTCTTTTGTTGATGCTCCTTGGTTTGTGGGTGGGGATTTTAATACTATATCTTCTTCCTCTAAATGGGTTGGTTGTAATGTTCTAAACTTATTTTCTATGGAATATTTTAATAACAGGATCTTTGATTATCATCTTACCGATATTGGCTTTAGTGGGTCTCAATTCACTTGGAATAATTATAGACTCTGAAAGGCTTGATGTTCTTTTAATCATTTGTGGTTTAATCTTCTCCCTAGTACTTCTATGGAGCACTTAATCAAAACCTTTTCTGACCATTCTCCCTTGCTTATCACTATGAATTTTATTGCTAGCAAATCCTCCCCCCTATCACTTTCTGCTTCCAAAATATGTGGCTCATGGATGATAGATTTTGGATGTTGCTAATAATGTGGGGTGAACCTCCATCCTAATGATTCTATTTTGGGATGAGGAGATTGTGGTTCAAATTAAAAATACTTAAGCAATGCCTTAATTGGTGGAATAAACATTATTTCAAGAACCTTTTGTCAATATCAAAGAAATGGAGAATGAGGTTATAGTTTTGGAAGACTATTAATGATCCTTCTAAAATTCATCTGTTGGCTTAAGCTAAAAATAGGTTAACATATTTTCAGGACATGGAGGAGACATTGTTAAAAAAAGCTTCTATGAAATGATATCCGATGGTGATCGTAATACTAAATATTTTCATGCCATGGTTAAAAGAAAAAAAGGCTTTAAATCATATCACAAAATTAAAATTAATGATGGAGTTTGTCTGATAAAAAGAGCTTACTCGATTCTTTTTCTTTATAAAGAGCTTGAATAAAAATGTTACTTTTGATGATATTTCTTCACCTAATGTTATTCCTAATCTTATTTTTAGTAATGATAATAATATGCTTTCTTCCTTACCTTCTGAGTCTAAAATTGCTGACACTTTGCATAGCATGAATAAAGACTTGTCCTGTCATGATTTTTACCATTTTTCCAAAATGTTGGATTTTCATCAAAGAGGATTTGGTTAAAGTTTTTCTTCATTTCTTTAAGGGTAACACCCTTCCCAAATATTTTGCTATCACCTCCATTGTTTTAATTCCTAAAAGACAATCTAAGTTTGAGTGATTTTAGGTCGATTAGCCTTTGCTCTTTTTAATAAACTTATTTCTAAGATTTGGCTAAAGGTTGAGTATTTTCTTTTCCTAAAAATTATCTCCCCAATCAAACTAGTTTTGTTAAAGGGAGATCCATTTCATATGTTCTTTAGAAGAGATGATCCATGATTTAAATGCCAAAGTTCAGATGGAAACCTACTTTTAAGCTCTATTTCCAAAGCTTAGCAATAATATTGGTTGATTTTCCTATATAAAATTTTGTATTCAATCAATTTTTATATTAATTTGAGAATTTTATTTCTTATTTTTTGCTTCTGATGGGAGTGCAAGTGGTTCACTTCATGGCACACTAGCCATGGAGTTCCGCTTTTCACTTCCACTGCGTATCTTTATATAAATATTTTGTTATATGCATTTCAGACTCTTATTTAAATCTTTTATGGTTTCTATCTCAAAAGTTTGCCAGATATTGGTTCCCTTTAATTTTGCTGTAGACCTTGTTACATATTAAGTTGCAAGTGCAAACATTGATGAGAGGTTGAATATTGAACTGTTTTTTATTTGTGGCCTTATTTAGAATAAATATAGTTAATGGTCAAAATTTATGCATGCTAAATATTGTCAAACATCCCCTCATTTGTGCTTTCAAATTGGGATTCTAAGACTTTGTAGTATCAAATGGAATGCTAAGAACTTAATTTATTGTGTCAATTTGTTCTCTTTTTTGGCAAGATAATTCTTGGGTAGGCTCTATTATTCTCGCTTTTTCATGATGCTTAAGAATAATCAATTACTTATTTCATATAAGTGGGATGTGGCTCAATTGAATACCTTGTCCCCAATGTGATCAATAAAAAATCCTAAAATTTGTCCTTTTACTAATGAACCTAACCAAATTCTCTTCAAAAATTCTTCTTCTGGAGATTTTAATTTTAAGGATGTTTGGCATTTTATTAGATTTAAATATCAATAGTCCTTGGTTTTTACTAAAATTTGGAATATTAGTGTCCCTACTTCATTCTCGACTTGGCACATTCTGAAGCATTATATCCCTATGGATGCTACTCTTCTGATAAAAGGTTCCCATCTCCCCTCTAAATGTTATTGTTGCTATCACATTGAAAGTGTGGATCATGTTTTATGAATGGCCCTATTACCTAAAATGTGGAATTGGTATGATAATATTTTTAATACTTTAATGGCTCATTTTCTATTATGCAACTTCTTGAAGCATGTTTCTCTCATACTTCTAAGGGTCATGTTAAAATTGTTTTAGCTACAACTATTCTTTGGTATATTTGGATAGATAGAAATTATACTAAGCATCATAATATTCCTATGAATTATCATTGTATTATTTCTAGAGTCAAATATAAAATTTTGTCTCATTTCAAAGCTATTCTTCTTACTCACTCTAGTTTTAAAGGGTGCAAGTCCGTGGCTTTGAATTTTGGGATTAACCTTCCCCCTGTAATGTTTATCCTACCCACAAAATTATATACTAGATTAGACCTAATTATTACTACATTAAGGTTAACACTGATAGCTTAATTTCAAATGGTTATTATGGCTGTGGTGGGATTTTGGGAGAACATAGTGGCAAGGTTATCTCTACTTTTGTTGCCCCTTTAGAGCCTTGTTCTCAGGTTATTTGAGTTTAAAGGCTTTCATCATGGCATTTCTATTTGTTTACAACAAGGTTTTCATAAGATATGGTTTGAAGTTGATGCTCTCCTTCTTTAGATTTACTCAAATCGATGCTCATGGTAATGAAGTGTATTATTTACTTAATCATACTAGGAGGCTTTTTGCTAACCTAGATTTTCAAATTTCTCATATTTATAGGGAAGCCAACTCTTGTGCTGACTTTCTTGCCAATTTGGGGGCCAAGTCTTCTTCTTTGCAAATGTTTTCTAATGAGGACATACCCTTCCTTTGAAGGGTTCTTATGAATCTGGACAAAACTGATTTGCCTTATGCTATAAGCTTTTAGCCTTTTTTTCCTTTTGTGGGGTTTTGGTTTTTCCCATATTATTGGTTTTGAATAATTTTGGTTTTCTCTTATGCTAGTTTGGTCTTGATTTTTTTTCTTCACCTAAACCTACTTTTATTTTCCAGTTTGGTTTCTTCCCATTCTTTGATGGGTTTTGTCTTCCATTTATCGATTTTGTGGTAATTTTTATTTTCTAGTTTATTTTCTCTCCCAACTTGGTAGAGGTGTTTACAACAGGTGGAGGCTATTGGGTTTGTTTATCTTCTGGTTGGAGTGGTTCTCTTTATTGGTTGCATCTCTCTACAGCATTCTTTATTTGCTCTAGATTTTATGGTTGGTTGTTTGCTGGTGTTGCCTGGTTATGGGTTTTTTCCCTTTATGGGTGTTGCTCATGCTATTTTTATGACCTTCCTATTGTGGTTATTGTTTTGTCACCTTGTTGTTGATTAGAATGGTTTTTCCAGTTGTTTTGGTTGTCCTTTCTCATTCTCATCTTTCCCACTTGTTCCTATCCCATGGATCTACTTGTGCTTGGGGTGTGTGGATCTCTTGGTTGGGGCTTGCTCACCGGAAGGTGGCTGTTGAAAACTTTTTTTTTGTGGTTTTTGCTCCTACTGCTAAGAGGAGTTGTGTGACCTTGAAGGATCTCTATTTTTTTTGTTATAGCTTGGAGAACAATTTTCCTGTGGCTATTTATCATTTCTTTAGTGTTGTTCTAGATGAGTATTAGATTGGATGCTTTTGGATTGTTATATCTTCTGAATATTGGGTGTGCCTCCTGTAATACTGAGGTTGTGTTTTAATTTGTGTTCTAACTGAAAGCTACTAACTACCACTGGATGTTCTTGACTTGATGATGACTGTTCTTGCATCTTTGGTTGTTGGATTATTTGTGATCCTAAAGGGCTTTTACTTTTCTATTTTTGTTATCAAGCTCTTTAAACTGGATTCTTTTGTCCTTGATTTGATTGGGATTGCCTATGGCTTTCCTTGGGATTTTTTCAATATTTATGATTGGATGACTTTTTGTCTTCATCCTCATGGTTCTAAGTCTAATGATTTGAATTGTTGGCAATCTTGGTGGCTCAGGTGGACTGCTTAAGCTATTTGATTGGGTGCTCTAGTCGGTTTGGTCTAAAGAGTTTTAATTTCCTTGATCTTTTGAATCTATGTTTGGAACTGGCCGCTTACTTTCCATTTCTTCTCTTCTTGTTTCTACCTGCTATGTTTTTCATTTATGGACTGTGGCTGAACCTCTCTCCTTGCTTGTTTTGATGGTTGCCTTGCTTCCTAACATTCTTGATGTTAGTCTCACTATTACTCTGAATATTATTATTCCTGGTTCTTGCATGTTCTTTTAATGAAAGACCTTATCAACTATGGTCCTCCTTTTGCCTTTGTTTGGTCTCCATTAGTCCTTTTCCCATATTGTGAGGTTTGCTCCTAGCAACATTAGCATTTCTTGGTGGTGGCTTTGGGTGCTGGTCTAATGTTTTTGATGGGTTACCTCCTTATCTAGAAACTAAGTTTTATATATCTGACTGCTAGGTTTTTTGTGGTTATATTTGTTGTTTGAAGTTTTATGCAAGTTTTTATGATGATCATTGGATAAGGTGCTACAAGAGGCATGATGGCAATGATGGCCTTGATGTTTCCACCTTTTTTCGGTAGTGCTATATGTAACTATAACCCTTCACTTGAAGTCCTGATGCTTACATATGGTGTCGCTCCTTAAGATGAATATAACTGAGCCTTTTCTTTATCTTTTACTTCTATATTCTTATATTTTATGCTTAATTAACTATTTCATTATACTCATCCCTTTTTAAGCTTGTTACAGATCTCTAGCATAGGTTGGGAGACTTTTGTTGCTGGATTGTGCTGGTTTCAAAAGGAGCAGAGGAAGTTTGCTGCTAATTTCAAGGATTATTTTTTATGGATATGTGTTTCTTTTTTATTAGCTTACTTTCATTATCTATTGTATTAGTTTTATCTCCTTAAGACTTTTGTAGCTCTTGAGCATTAGCTTAGAGATTTGCACCCTCTAAGGACTTTGTACCTTTTCATTGTGGAATAAAATTTCCTTCCAAAAAAAAACCAAAACACTAAACCCTAAACTAAACCTAAACCCTAAACCTAAAATCTAAACCCTACTAAACTAACCCTAAACCTTATACTCTAAACTAAACCTAAACCTAAACTTAAACCTAAACTTAAACATAAACTTAAACCTAAACCCTAAACCTAAACCTAAACCCTAAACCTTAAACCCTAAACCCTAAACTAAACTCTAAACTTAACCCTAACCTAAACCTTAAACTAAACAATAACACTAAAACCCTAAACCCTAAACCCTAAACCTTAAACCTAAACCTAAAACCCAAAACCTAAAACCTAAAACTTAAACCCTAAACTCCTAAACCTAAACCCTAAACTAACCTAAACCCTAAACCTAAACCTAAACCCTAAAATTAATCCCTAAACTATAAACCCTAAAACCCTAAGCCTAAAACCTTAAACCTAAACCCTTAACCCTAAACACTAAACCCCAACCTAAAACCTAAAAAACCTAAACCAAAATGAAATAAAAACTACAAATAAAATAAGTAAATAAACCTAAACCTAAATAAAATAAAAAATAAAATAAAATAAAAACCTAAACTAAAACCTAAATCTCAACCTAAAAATAAAATAAAATAAACTAATAAAACAAACTAAAAATAAAATAAAAATAAAACCCTAGACTAAACTAAAAAATAAAATAAACGTGAGAATAAAAAACCTAAATAAAATAAAAACTAAATGTAAAATAGAAATTAAAAAAACCTATAATAAACCTAAATTAAAATAAAATAAAAACTAAATAAAAACCTAATCTTAGAAAATAAAGCTAAAAAAGAAACATAAACCCTAAAGTTAAAAAAAACCTAAACCAAAATTAAAAATAAAATATACAAAATAAAATAAACCTAAACCTAAACTAAAATAAGCTAAACTAAAATAAATAAGACCTAAACCTAAACCAAAACTAAATAAAATGAACTAAACTAAAAATAAACCTAAACCTAAACAAAAAAATAAAACCTAAATTAAAAACCTAAAACCTAAACCTAAAAAAATAAAATAAAAACTTAAACCTAAAACTAAAAATAAAAATAAAACCTAAACCTAAAAAATAAAATAAAAATAAAACTAAACTGAAAAGTAAACCAAAACCAAAAAATAGACTAAAATAAACAAACCAAAGATAAATAAACTAAATAAAAATAAAAATAAACCTAAATAAAAATAACAAATAAAATAAACTAAAATAAATTAAAAATAAACAAAATAAACCTAAACCTATGAGTTTACTTAATTAAGAAAAAAAAATCATAACCCTAAACCCTAAACTCTAAACCCTAAACCTACTACTCTAAACCCTAACAACTAAACCCTATAACCCTAAACACTAAACCCTAAACCCTAAAACCTAAACCCTTAAACCCTAAACCCTAAACTCTAACTAACTCAAACCTTAAACCTAAACTTAAACCCTAAACCCTAAAACCTTTAAACTCCTAAACCCTAAACTATAAATCCTAAAACTAAAACTAATTTTAAACTATAAACCTTAAACCTAAACTAAACCTTAAAGTTAAACCCTAAACTTAAACTATAAACCTACCTTAAATAAACTTTAAACCTTAAACCCTAAACTTAAACTAAACTAATTCTAAATTTAAACCTAAAACTTAAAACTAAACCTAAACTAAAACCTTAAACTAAAACTATAAACTAAATTTAAACTTAAACTATAATCAAAAAACTTAAACTAAATAAACCCTAAACTCTAAACACTAAACCCTAAAACCTAAACCTTAAGTTAACCTAAACTCAACCCTAAATCAAACACTAAACCTTGAACCCTAAACCCTAAACCCTAACCCTAAACCCTAAACACTAAAACTAAAATCCTAACACTCTAAACCCTAAACCTTAAACCCTAAACCCAAAACCCTAAACCCTAAAAACCTAAAAACTTAAACCTAAACTAAATAAAAACCTAATATAAATAAAAACCTATACCTAAATAAAATAAAATAAAAAATAAGACTAAAACCTAAACCTAAACTAAAAATAAAGAAAATAATCTAATAAAAATAAACTAAAATAAAATAAATAAAAAAAACTAAACTAAATAAAAAACCTAAAAATAAAATAAAATAAAATAAAACTAAATAAATAAAAAACCTAAACCTAAAATAAAATAAAAATAAACCTAAACCTAAACTAAAAAATAAAACCTAAAAAATAAACCTAAAATAAAACCTAAAACCTAAACCTAAAAAAAAATAAAATAAAACTAAACCTAAAATAAAATAAAAAATAAAACTAAACTAAAAATAAACCTAAACTAAAAAAAATAAACTAAATAAAAAAAAATGTAAACTAAAATAAATAAACTAAACTAAATAAAAAATAAAATTAAATGAAAATATAAAATAATATAAACTAAAATAAATAAAAAATAAACTAAATAAACCTAAACATACTAATTAACTTTATTAAAAAAACACTAACCCTAATCCCTAAACCCTAAAATAAATCCTAAACCCTAAACTCAAAACCCTAAATCTACAACCCTAAACAACCCTCCTAAATCCTAAACAAACCCTAAACCCTAAACCCAAAACCTAAAACCCTAAACCCTAAACTATAAGACCATAAACCCTAAACCCTAAACCCTAAAAC
Source organism: Cymbidium sinense (assembly GCA_021442155.1). Lineage (NCBI taxonomy): Eukaryota > Viridiplantae > Streptophyta > Magnoliopsida > Asparagales > Orchidaceae > Cymbidium > Cymbidium sinense. The sequence goes on from JAKCPB010001279.1 coordinate 140,108, forward strand.
CCTGAACCTTAAACCCTAAACCCTAAACCCTAAGCCCTAAAACCTACAACCCTAAACCCAAAGCCCTAAACCCCAAACCCTAAACCCTAAACCCTAAACCCTAAAACACTAAACCAAAAACCCAAAACCCTAATCTAACCCTAAACGCTAAACTCTAAGCCCTAAATTGTAAATCCTAAACTCTAAAACCTACAACCCTATACCCCAAACCCTAAACCCTAAACCTTAAACCTTACAAACCTAAAAACCTAAACCTAAACAAAATAAAACCTAAAAAATAAAATAAATTAATAAACCTAAACCTAAATAAAATAAAATAAAAAATGAAATAAAACTTAAACTAAAACCTAAACCTAAACCTATACCTAAACCTAAACTTAAATCTAAAAATAAAAAAATAGAAAAATAAAAACTAAAATAAAATAAACCTAAACTAAATTAAAAATTAAAATAAACCTAAAAATAAAAATCCTAAATAAAATAAAAATCAAAAATAAAATAAAACATAAATTAAATAAAAACCTTAAACCTAAAAAATAAACTTAGAAATAAATAATAAACAAAATATAAACCCAAAACAAAAAATAAATAACCTAAAAATAAAATAAACAAAATAAAATAAACCTAAACCTAAACTAAAATAAACTAAACTAAAAAAATAAAACCTAAACCTAAAATAAACTTAACCTAAACCCTAAACTAAATAAAATAAATTAAATTAAACATAAACCTAAACCTAGACTGAAAAATAAAACCTTAAAATAAACCTACAATAAAAACCTAAAACTTAAACCTAAAAAAATAAAATATAAACATAAACCTAAACCTAAAAATAAAAAAAATAAAACCTAAACCTAAAAAATAAAATAAAGTTAAAACTAAACTAAAAATAAAATAAAACTAAACCTAAACCAAAAAATTAACAAAATAAAAAAACCTTAACTAAAATAAATAAACCTAAAATAAATTAGCTAAACTAAATAAAACTAAAAATAATAAAATAAACTAAAATAAATAAAAGATAAATTAAATAAACCTAAACTTATGAGTTTACTAAATGAAAAAAAAAAATCATAAACCCTAAACCATAAATCCAAAACCCTAAATCCTAAACCCTAAACCCTAAACCCTAACCCTAAATCCTAAACACTACACCTACAACCCTAAACCTTCAACCATAAACCCTAACCCCTAAATCATAAATTTTAAACCCAAAATTAATCCTAAACCCTAAACTAACCATAAACCATAAACTACATAAACCAACCCTAAGCCATAAACCTAAAACCCTAAACCTTAAACCCTAAAACCCTAAACCTTAAAACCCTAAACCTAAATCTTAAAACAAACCCTAAAACCTAAAACCCTAAAACCCTAAACCTAACCTAAAACCTAAAACTAAACCTAAACTACAAAAAAAACCTAAAATCAAATAAATAAAAAACATAAACCTAAATAAATAAAATAAAACCTAAAAGAAAACCTAAACCTAAACCTAAAAAATAAAATAAAATAAACTAATAAAAATATGGTTTTTAGGGTTTGTGGTTTATTAAATTTTAGGTTTATGATTTAGGTTTATTAAGGGTTTAGGGTTTAGGGTTTAGGTTTAGATTTAGGGTTTATGGTTTAGGGTTTTTTTTTAAATTAAGTAAACTGTTTAGGTTTGTTTAGTTTAATTTTATATTTATTTATTTTTATTTTATTTAGTTTAGTTTATTTATTTTATCTTTATTTAATTTTATTTATTTTTAGTTTATTTATTTTAGGTTTTTTTTTATGTAGTTTTATTTTTTGTTTTTTATTTTTTAAGTTTAGTTTTTTTATGTTTAGGTTTTTTATTTTTTTTAGTTTTATTTTTTTTTTCAGATTTTATTTTATTTTATTTTATTTTATTTAGTTTAGGTTTAGGTTTTGTTTATTTTAGTATATGTTAAGTTGATTTTATTTTGTTTATTTCATTTTAGGTTTTTTTTGGTTTTAGTTTTATTTTTATTTATTTTTTAAGTTTTTATTTTTATTTTTGCTCTAAGTTCTTTTACTTTATTTTATTTTATTTTATTTTGTTTATTTTATTTTATTTAGATTTTATATTTTATTTTTTTAATTTTTTAGTTTAGTTTAGGTTTTATTATTTTATTTTATTTAATCTTTATTTCTTTATTTTTATTTTGTTTAGCCTTAGGTTTAGGTTTTAATTTAGGTTTTATTTTTTATCCATTTATCTTTATTATATTTAGGTTTAGGTTTTATTTATTTATTTTAGGTTTTTTTTTAGTAGGTGGTCAGTTGTGGACTGTGGTTTGAGCTCAGGCCTGCTCTAATGGATCTAGGTTTTGGCTTTGGGGTTTAGGCTTTAGTGGTTTGTGGTTTGCTCCTGGGCTCATAAGGTCTGGGTTTTTTTTAAAATTAGAAACCAAAGTTTAGATTTAGTACTTTATTTTTATTTTGTTATTTATTTTTATAGTTTATTTATTTTAGTTTTATCTTAGTCTAGTTTTTATTTAGTTTCTTTAGTTTAGTTTATGTTTATTTTTTTTAATTAGTTGTAATTTTATTTTATTTTAGTTTAGTTTTATTTTATTTTTTAGTTTATGTTTTATTTTTTTTTTTAGTTTAGGTTTATTTTTAAGTTTTGTTTTTTAGTAGTTTAAGTTTATTTTAGTTTTTATTTTATTTATTTAGGGTTTAGGTTTGTTTATTTTAGGTTTGTTTAGGTTTTATTTATTTAAGTTTAGTTTTCACAAACAAATTGATTCAACATTTCTTTTTTTTTTATTTCATCAACCAAGTATCACCAAGTTTTCTATGAAACAAGTGACGACATATAAAAAAATGAGCATGCATAGAAAATCAAAATCCTAAATATAACAAGAACTCTACTATAAAGATATAGTTCCATAAGTAGATAATCGACCTTTCTTCGCTTTCTTGAGTTCTCATCAACCACCCCATCTTCTCGAGTTGTGGATCCGCCATCATATAACCATCTCTCCTCCACCACCACCACGATTGTAACCTCCATTGCTCCCTTCCTCCAATAATAAGCTTTGACCACCACCTCCATATTCACCAAAGACCTCCAAATCCCCACCACCATGCGGATAACCCACCCTCCGCCTCCACCACCGATCTTAACAGCCTACTGACGTGAAGTTCCTACCATCAAGGTTCTGCCCACTATTAGAATTTTGGTTTAGGTTTAAGTTTATTAGGTTTTAGGGTTTTGGTTTCTTTTATAATTTATGTAGTTGTTTGGTTTAAGGTTTGGGGTTTATTTAGGGTTTATGATTTTAGGTTTATTCTTTAAGATTGGGTTTAGGTTTAGAGTTTAGGTTTATTCTTAGGTTTTAGTTTAGGTTTTATTTATATTATTTTAGTTTATTTTTTATTTTATTTTATTTTATGTTTAGGTTTAGTTTTACTTATGGTTTTATTTTATTTTATTTTTCTATTGTATTTAGTTTAAGTTTTTTTATATATTTTATTTTTTGTTTTATTTAGTTTAGGTTTAGTTTTGTTTTAGGGTTTTGGTTTAGGTTTGGTTTAGTTTTAGATTTAGGTTTGGTTGGGATTTAGGTTTAGGTTTGTTAGCTTTAGGTTAACCAAACCCAAAACCCAAAACCCAAAACCCTAAACCCTAAATCCTAAAAAACCCTAAACCTTAAACTAAACCTAAACCCTAAACCCAAAAACCTAAACCCTAAAGCCCAAACAACTAAAACACTAAACCCTAAACCTTAAACCCAAAACCATAAAATCCTAAAACCTAAACCCTAAACCCTAAACCCTGAAGCCAACCTAAACTCTAAACCCTAAACCCTAAACCCTAAGCCCTAAGTCTTAAACCCTAAACCCTTAACCCTAAAAACCTAAAACCTTAAACTTAAACAAAATAAAATCTAAAAATAAAATAAATAAAAAAACCCTAAACCTAAATAAAATAATAAAATAAAACCTAAACCTAAACATAAACCTAAAAAAAATTAAAATAAAACTAAGCCAAAAAAAAAAACCTAAACTAAACTAAAAAATAAAATAAACCTAAAAAAAAACTAAAATAAAAGAAAATAAAATAAATAAAATAAACTAAAATAAAATAAAATAAAACTAAATAAAACCAAAAAAACCTAAAAAAATAAACCTAAACGAATCTAAACTAATAAAAAAAACTAAACCTAAATTAAACAAAATTAAATAAACCTAAACCTAAACTAAAATAAATAAAACCTAAACCTAAACCTAAAAAAGAAACTAAACCTAAACCCTGACTAAATAAAATTAAATAAAGTAAAATAAACCTAAACCTAAATTAAAAATATAACCTAAAAGTAAACATAAAATAAAAACCAAAGCCTAAACCTAAATAATTAAAATAAAAAACAAAACCTAAACCTAAAAAGAAAAAATAAAAACTAAACCTAAAAAATAAAATAAAAATAAAACTAAACTAAACAATAAACATAAACCTAAACATAAACCTAAGAAATAAACTAAAATAAATAGACATAAATTAAAAAAACAAAACTAAATAAAGAAACTAAACATATATAAAATTATAAAATAAGAAGACTAAAATAAATAAAAATTAAAATAAATAAACCTAAACCTATCGGTTCACTAAATTTTTTTTTAAAAAAAAACTAAACCCAAAACTAACCCTAAAACATAAACTCTAAAAACCCTAAACCCTAAAGCCTAAACCATAAACCCTAAACTAACCCTAAACCTTAACCCCAAACCTTAAACACTAAACCCTCAAAACTTTAAACCCTAAAGCCGAAACACTAAACCCTAAACCCAAAATCCTAAACCCTAAACCCTAAACCCTAAACCAAAATAAAACCCAAACCATAAACTAACAAAACCTAAACCCTAAATATAAAAAACCTAAAACCAAAAAACCTAAACTAAATAAAAGTAAAATATAAAACAAAACCCAAATCTAAATAAAATAAAATAAAATAAAAAACTTAAACTAAAACATAAACTTAAACCTATAAATTAATTAAAATAGAAAATAAACACTAAACTAAAATAAAATAAATAAGAACTTAAACAAAATTATAAAATAAAATAAACCTAAAAAATAAAAAGACTAAATAAAATAAAAACTAAATGAAAAATAAAAATAAAATAAATAAAAAAATAAATAAAACCTAAACCTAAAATAAAACCTAAAATAAAAAAAATAAAACTTAAACCTTAAACTAAGAAAGAAGAACCTAAACCTAAAATAAACAAAATGAAATAAACCTAAACCTAAACTATAATAAACTAAACTAAAATAAATAAAATCTAAACCTAAACCAAAATAAACTAAACTAAAACAAAAAAAACTAAATAAAATAAACTAAAATGAACCTAAACCTAAACTAAAATAATATTTAAAAATAAACCTAAAATAAAAACCTAAAACCTAAAGCTAAAAAAAGAAACTAAAATAAATAAACCTAAAATAAATAAAATAAACTAAAATAAATTAAAAATAAACTAAATAAACCTAAACCTAAAAGTTTACTTAATTTTAAAAAAATAAAAATATAAAAAATAAAATCAAATAAAAAAACCCTAAACTCTAATCCTACAACCTTAAAGCCTAAACCCTAAACCCTAAACCCTAAACCCTAAACCCTAAAACTTACAATCCTAAACCCTAAGCCCTAAAACCCAAACCCTAAACCCTAAACCCTAAACCCTAAACCCTAAACCTTAAACCCTAAACCCTAAAAACCTAAGAACCTAAACCTAAACAAAATAAAACCTAAAAATAAAATAAATAAATAGAAACCTAAATAAAAAAATAAAATAAAATAAAATAAAACTTGAACTAAAAATTAAACCTAAAAATAAAATAAATAAAAAATAAAACTAAAATAAAATAAAATAAATAAAACCTAACCTAAATTAAAAATAAAATAAACCTAAAAAAAACCTAAATAAAATAAAAAAAAAATGTAAAATAAAATAAAATAAACCTAAAATAAATAAAAAATAAAAACTAAATAAAACCTAAACCTATAAAATAAACTTAAAAAAAAAAAAAAAATAAATAAAACCTAAACCCTAAACTAAAAAAAAAAAACTAAACCTAAAATAAAAAATATAATAAATCTAAACCTAAACTAAGATAAACTAAACTAAAATAAATAAAACCTAAACCTAAACCTAAAATAAACTAAGACTAAACCCTAAACGAAATAAAATAAAATAAACTAAGAGTAAACCTAAACCTAAACTAAAAAATAAAAAAATAAATAAACCTAAAATAAAAACCTAAACCTAATGCTAAAAAGAGAAAATAAATACCTAAACCTAAACCTAAAAATATAAACTAAAACCTAAACCTAAAGTATAAAATACAAATAAAACTAAACTAAAATGTAAACATAAACCTAAACCTAAAAAATGAACTAAACTAAAAAACCTACACTAAAATAAATAAACAAAACTAGATAAAAATTAAAAATAAACATAAATAAAAATGAAAAATAAAATAAACTAATATAAATAAAAAAAACTAAATAAACCTAAACCTACTGGTTTACTTAATTTTTTTTAAAAAAAAAAACCTAAACCCTAAAACTAACCCTAAACCCTAAACCTACAACCCTACACACTAAACCCTAAACCCTAACCCTAAAAAACCTTAAATCCTAAATGCTAAACCCTAAACCCTAAACCTTATAGCCTATACCCGAAACCCTAACCCGAAACCCTAAACTGTAAACCCTAAATCCTAAACCCTAAACCCTAACCCTAAACCCTAAACCCTAAACCCCAAACCCTAAACCAAAACTTAAAGTAACTAAATAAATTAAAAAATAAACCTAAACCCTAAAACTTGATAAACCTAAACCTAAACCTAAACCCTAATAAAGATCCTGATGGCGTGAACATCACCCAACCGCCTAGATCTAAAGTGGAGAGGCAAAGCTGCTTAATGGTGGTGGGGATCTGAGGTATGGATAACGAGGTGGTGTGGCAGCATGGAGGCGGAGGAGACTGAGGTTAAAAACCATGGTGGTGGTGGAGGAGAGATTGGGGATATGATGGATCCCGCTACGGAGGCCAAAAGGTGGTTTGATGGGAACTAGAGAAATTGAGGAATGGCGATCCGACTACTTATGGAACTGTTCTTAAGAGACTCCTAGTTATCTACAATTTTTTATTATCTCTATGAATGCCCATTTTTTATCTATGTCGTCGCTTATGTTTTAGAAAACTTAGTGTCTTACTTGGTTTATGAAATCAAAATGAAAAAATGTTTAATATGAATTTGTTCTCTATTAACAAAAAATACATAAAACCCTAAATCCTAAACTAAAACTAAAACCCTAGACCTAAAACTTAAACCCTTAACCCTAAACCCTAAACCCTAAAAACCCTAACCCCTAAACCCTAAAATCCTAAACTTTGAACCCTAAACCCTAAACCCTAAAACCTAAACCTTAAACCCGAAACGCTAAACCCTAAAAAAACCTTAAACTTTAAACCCAAAACCTTAAATCCTATAGCCCTAAAACATAAACCCTAAACCCCAAACCCTAAACCCTAAACCCTAATCCTTAAAAACCTAAAAGCCTAAGCCTAGACTAAATAAAACCTAAAAGTAAAATAAATAAAAAACTTAAACCTAAATATAATAAAAAAATAAAATAAAAACCTAAACTAAAACTTAAACCTAAACCTAAACCTAAAAAATAAAATAAAATAAAAATAAAACTAAAATAAAATAAAATAAATAAAAACCTGAATTAAACTAAAAAATATATAAAAAAATTAAAAATAAAACCTAAATAAAATAAAACTAATTGTAAAATAAAATAAAATAAACCTAAATTAAAATAAATAAAACTAAATAAAACCTAAACCTAAAAAATAAACCTAAAATAAATAAATAAAATATAAAACATAAACCCTAAACTAAAATAAATAAACCTAAACCTAAAATAAACAAAAATAAAATAAACCTAAAATAAAATAAACTAAACTAAAATAAATAAACCTAAACCCAATAAACAAATAAAATAAAATAAAATAAAAATAAAGTTAAACCTAAACTAAAAAACAAAAAAAATAAACCTAAAATAAAAAACCTAAAACCTAAACCTAAAATAATAAAATAAAAGCTAAACTAAACCTAAAATAAAACTAAAACCTAAGCCTAAAATATAAATTAAAAATAAAATTAAACTAAAAGTAAACATAAACCTAAACCTAAACCTAAAAAAAATAAATAAAAATAAAACCTAAACTAAAATAAATAAACCTAAAATAAATAATCCAAACTAAATAAAAAAATAAACATAAATAAAAATTAAAAATAAATTAAATTAATATAAATAAAAAATAAACTAAATAAACTAAATAAACCTAAACATATTGGTTTACTTAATTTTTTTTTAAAAAAAAAACCCTAAACCCTAAATCCTAAAAAACCCTAAATCCTAAACCATAAACCCTAAACCCTAAACCCTATGCCCTATACCCTAAACCCTAACCCTAAACCCTAAATCCTAAACTCTAAACCCTAAACTCTAAACCCTAAACCTAAACCCTAACCCTAATCCCTAAACCCTAAACCCCAAACCCTAAATAGAAACATAAAGTAACTAAATAAATTAAAAATTAAACCTAAACCCTAATACTTGATTAACCTAAACCTAAACCTAAACCTAAGAAGGGGAAGAACCTTGACGACAGGAACATCACCATCTACCATGCTTAGTCTACATATGGTAATGGAGGCGAAGGCAGAGGAGGCAGTTATAGCAGAGGTGGTGGGGGATCTACAGGTGTTGGTTGATATGGAGGAGGTGGTCAGAGCATTGGTGGTTATGGAGGCGGGAGGAGGGACGGAGGTTACAGCCATGGTGGTGGTGGACGAAGAGATCATGAATATGATGGTGGATCCTGCTACTCGAGAGGCTCGAATGGTTCTGATGGGAAATGGAGAAACCAAGAACATCCGATCTAATACTTGGAATCGTCTTTACTGTAGAGACGAGACTAATTATCTAATATTTTTGATTTTCTATACGCGTGCTCATTTTTTTTATCTATGTCACATGTGTCTTAGAAAACTTGGTATGTTTCTTGAAATTGAAAAGAAAATGAATCAATTTGTTCTCATTAAAAAAACCAAAACCTAAACCTAAACTAAAACCTAAACCAGACCTAAACCTAAACCAAAACCCTAAACTATAAAACCTAAACCTAAACCCAATAAACCCTAAACCTAAACCTAAACCCTAAACCTAAACCCTAAACCCTAAACCTAAACTAAACTAAACCCTAAACCTAAACCTAACTAAAATCCCTAAACTAAATCTAAACCCTAAAGAAACCCTAAACCTAAATGCTCACTAACTAAACCCTAAACTAAATAAACCTAAACTAAACCCTAAAACTAAATCCTAAATAAAAAAACCTAAACTGAATAAAACATAAAAATATAATAAAAAAAACCTAAACCAAAATAAAATAAAATAAGAACCTAAACATGTATAGAAACCTAAACCTAAATATAAACTTAAGCCTAAAAACAAATGGTAAATAAAAAATAAAAACTAAACTACATAAATAAATAAAAACCATAACTAATAAAATAAAAATAAAATTAACCAAAAATCAAATAAAATAAAATAAATAAAATTAACCTAAACCTAAAAAATATACTTAATATAAATAAACAATAAAACCTAAACCCTAAACAAAAATCTAAACCTAAAATCAAAATAAAATAAACTTAAACCAAAACTAAAATAAACTAAACAAAAAATAAGTAAAACCTAAACCTAAACCTAAAATGAACTGAACCTAAACCCTAAACCTTAAAAGTAAACTAAAATAAAAAACCTAAGCTAAAATTAATAAACCTAAAATAACAAACTAAACTAAATAAAAATAAAAATAAACTTAAATAAAAGTAAAAAAATAAAATAAACTAAAATAAATAAAAATATACTAAATGTACAAAATAACTAAAATAAACCTAAAGATATACTGAATAAACCTAAACCTACCTAAATAAAAAAAATAAAAAAAAATAAAAAAAATAAAAAAATCCCTAACCCTAAACCCTAAACCCTAAACCTTAAACCTAAAACCCTAAACCCTAAACCATAAACCTTAAACCTAAAACCCAAAATCCTAAACCCTAAACGATAAAACATACAACCCTAAACCCTAAACCCTAAACCCCAAACCCTAAACCCTAAAAATTAAAAAGATAAACCTAAACTAAATAAAATAAATAAAAAAACATAAACCTAAATAAAATAATAAAATAAAATAAAATAAAAACCTAAACTAAAACCTTAACCTAAACCTAAACCTAAACATAAAAAAAATACTAAACTAAAATTAAATAATTAAAAACCTAAACTAAACCAAAAATTAAAATAAACCAAAAAATAAGAAACCAAAATAAAATAAAAATAAAATAAAATAAGAATAAAATAAAATAAAATAAAATAAAATAAAAACTAAATAAAAGTAATCCTAAAAAATAAATCTAAAAATAAAACCTAAAATAAATAAAAAATAAAACCTAAACCCTAAACTAAAACAAAAAACCTAAACCTAAAATAAAAAAAATAAAATAAACCTAAACCTAAACTAAAATAAATAAAACCTAAGCCTAAACCAAAAATAAAATAAAGCTAAAACCCTAAACTAAATAAAATAAAATAAACTAAAAGTAAACCTAAACCTAAACTAAAAAAATAAAACCAAAAAATAAACTTATAATAAAAACCTAAAACTTAAACCTAAAATAATAAAACCTAAACCTAAACCTAAAAATAAAAAATAATAACTAAACCTAAAAAATAAAATAAAAATAAAACTAAACTAAAAAATAAACATAAACCAAAACCGAAACCTAAAAAAAACCTAAACTAAAATAAATAAAGCTAAAATAAATAAACTAAACTAAATAAAATTTTAAAAATAAACTTAAAGAGAAAAGAAAAATAAAATAAACTAAAATAAATAAAAAATAAACTAAATAAACCTAGACCTATTGGTTTTCCTAATTCGAAAAAAAAATCTTAAACCCTAAACCCTCAACCTACAACCCTAAACACGAAATCCTAAACCCTAGACCCTAAACTCTAAAAAACGCTAAACCCAAAACCGTAAACTAACCCTATACGCTAAACCCTAAACTCTAAACCCTAAACCGTAAACTATAAACCCTAAACCCTAACCTTAACCCTAAACTCTAAACCCTAAACCCTAAACCCTAAAAATCCTAAACCCTAAAACCTAAACTAACCCTAAACCTTAAGCCATAAACCCTAAATGCCCTAAATGCTAAAGCCTAAACCCAAGACCCAAAAGTAACTCTAAACCCTAAACCCTAAACTAACCCAAACCCTTAGCCTAAACTTAAACCCTAAACCCTAAACCCTAAAACCCTAAATCTTAAACCCAAAACAAACCTTAAACCCTAAACCCTAAAAACCTTAAACCTTAAAGCCTAAATCCTAAACCCTATACCCTAAAAACTCAAATGCCTAAACCTTAAAGCCTAAAGACTAAACCCTAAACCCTAAACACTAAACCCTAACCCTAAATCCTAAACCCTAAAATCTTAAACCAAAAACCCTAAACCCTAAACTCCAAACCCTAAACCCTAAACCCTAAAAACCTAAAAACTTAAACCTAAACTAAATAAAACCTAAAAATAAAATAAATAAATAAACTTAAACCTAAATAAAATAAAAAAATAACATAAAATAAAAACCTAAACTAAAACCTAAACCTAAACCTAAAAATAAAATAAAATAAAATAAAATAAAATAAAAAATAAAAACTAAACTAAAATAAAATAAATAAAAACTAAAACTAAACTCAAAATAAAATAAACCTAAGAATAAAAAATTAAATAAAATAAAACTAAAATAAAATAAACCTAAAATCAAATAAAATAAAAAACTTAACCTAAAAAAATAAACCTAAAAAGAAAACCTAATATCAATAAAAAATAAAACCTAAACCTACAATAAAAAATAAAATAAACCTTACCCTAAACTAGAATAAACTAAACTAAAATAAATAAAACTTAAACCTAAACTTAAATTAAATTAAACCTAAACCAAAACCTAAACTAAATAAAATAAAAGAAACTTAAAGTAAACCTAAACTTAAACTAAAAACAAAACCTAAAAATAATCCTAAAATAAAAACCTAAAACCTAAACCTAAAAAATAAAATAAAAACCTAAACCTAAACCTAAAAGTAAAAAATAAAATTTAATCCTAAAAAAAAAATAAAAATAAAACTCAACTAAAAAATAAACCTAAACCTAAAATTAAACTAAAATAAAAACATAAAGTAAAACAAATAAACCTAAAATAAATAAATAAACTAAATAGAAATAAAAAATAAACCTAAATAAAAAGAAAAAATAAAATAAACTCAAATAAATAAAAAATAAACTAAATTAACCTAAACCTACTAGTTTACTTAATTTCAAAAAAAACCCTAAACCTTAAACCCTAAAACTAACCCAAAACCCTAAACCCTGAGCCTACAACCCTAAACCAACAACCCTAAACCCTAAACACTAAACTCTAAAACCTAAACACTAAAACCTAAACCTTGAACCCTAAACCCAAAATACTAAAACTCTAAACCCTAAACCCCAAAGCATAAACCCTAGACCCTAAAACCTCTATCCTAAACCCTAAACCATAAACCCCAAAGCCTAAACCCTAAACCCTAAATGCTCAACTAACCTGAAACCTTAAACCCTAAACCCTAAACCCTAAAAAGCTAAAAAGCTAAACCTAATCTAAATAAAACATAAAAATAAAATAAATAAAAAAACTTTAACTAAAATAAAATAAAAACCTAAACTAGAATTGAAATCTAAACCTAAACATAAACCTAAACGTAAAAAAAGAGTAAATAAAAATAAAAACTAAACTAAAAAAACTTAACTAATAAAATAAAAATAAAATTAACCTAAAATCAAATAAAAAAAATAAAACCTAAATCCTAAATTAAAAAAACCTATACCTAAAATCAAAATAAAATAAACCTAAACCAAAACTAAAATAAACTAAACTAAAATAAAAAAACCTAAAAATAAACCTAAAAGAAACTAAACCTAAACCCTAAACCTAAACTTAAACGTAAAAAATAAACTAAAATAAAAAACCTAAACTAAAATTAATAAACCTAAAATAAATAAACTAAACTAAATAAAAATAAAAATAAACCTAAATAAAAATAAAAAATAAAATAAACTAAAATAAATACAAAATATACTAAATATACAAAATAAACTAAAATAAACCTAAAAATATACTAAATAAACCTAAACCTACTTAAATAAGAAAAATAATAAAATAAAAAACCCTAACCCTAAACTCTAAACCCTAAACCGTGAACCCTAAACATACAACCCTAAACATTAAACCCTAAACCCTAAAACACAAAACCCAAACAAATCCAAACCCTAAATTAAACCAAAACCTAAAACCTAAACCCAAAACTCCTAAACCCCAAACCTTAAACACTAAAATTAAAAAAGCTAAA